>CM072518.1:51970970-52260970 GCA_036898135.1 Oncomelania hupensis | reverse complement strand
AGGGAACTAAACTTAACAGTACTCTTCCTCGTTCACTTCAAGGCCATGCCATGGAAATCTTTTTTTCCACCCTTCATTGTAGTTCCTTGATCTTTTTTCCTCTTCATACTTCTTTTTTCTCTCTTTTTCTTGTTCTTTCCTTTCGTCGACGTTTTCTTCTGGCGTCTTTCGCTTCCCCAACATTGGAAAATACGCCATCGCCGATTGGACCTAAAGCAATAATCTTGTATTGTATTGTATCGTACTTGCAAAGATGGACATTTTGCGTTTATGTTGTGCCATAGCCTTTTGTTCATTATATTAAAAAGATATTGAAGTGTATATTAAACTTTTGAGTGCAAAATTAAAGGGTTTTCGCTTCTTTTCTCTGTGTATTTTTTTCTGTCCAAATTTAGGGCACCGGTGTGGGTTGCTTCCCTTGGCCCAAATACGAAACTGCCGAGTAGAGCTAGCTGTAGCAGACGAATTATTTTGCGGGCCAAGCGGGCCCTTCGTTTTTCAACTTTCCGAGCCCGAAATCAACTTTGCGGGTTTTTGGCCCCGGGCCCCCCGCTAATTTCGAGTCCTGAGATCTCATCATTTTTATTTTCCCTCCTCTCGTGCGCCACGAGTATTACCTCAAGCGACATGGAGATTTCCTTGGCGCGATATAAGTGGACATCATCATCATCATCAGCAGCAGCAGCAGCGTCATTATCATCATCATCATCATCATCATCATCATCAAATAAAAACCATAAATAAATACAATTACATAAAAAAATAAAGTGTATTGAAATTTCATTTTCAATTATTTGCAAAAAATATCTAAACTAGAGGGAGAGAGAGGCAGGGAGAGAGAAAAAAAAGAAAAGGGGAGAGAAAGAGAGAGAGGAGAGAGAGAGAGAGAGAGAGAGAGAGAGAGAGAGAGAGAGAGAGAGAGATAAGATAAGATAACAATTTTATTTTGCAAGGGTAAAAGAGTAAGCGCTGGATGCGCTTTTTTACATCTTGCCCTTGGGGCTTTAACAATAACTATGAATACAACTCAAGGTTATAACATTCACATCATAGAACAATAACAAATAAATAAAGTTATTATTAGATTAAATCATTTTCAAACAACTGAAATCAAATTAAAGTTTGGTAATCTTAATCAACAACATTAACAATTAATGTGTATTTAATTTTTAATGTTTTTTAGGAGACGTGTTCTAAATGAAGTAAATTTAGATGCTGGAGTGCGGAGATCTTCAGGAAAGTTATTCCATAAAGTGGAACCGCAATAAGCTAGACTGCTTTTGAAGAGATCAATGCTTGGAATTGGAACATTTAATTTTGTGGACGATCTGGCAGTTTTTTTTTTAAAGAAAAGAAAGATAGGAAGGTGCATTGCCAGAAAGGACTTTGTGCATGAAAACACCTTTATTAAATTTTTAGTCTGTCGGTAAGTGGTAGAATATTGATCCGTTGGAGAGATGTTTTGTAAGGATACCTTGTTTAATTGCACGTTGTGAATTCTAATTGGTAAGTCCTTTTAGAAATATTTTTACTAATATTTGAAATATGCTTCACCCAGGACAAATTATTGTCTAAAGTTACACCAAGAAGCTTATGATATTGTATTGCAATTATTGTATTGCAAATTTTTAATGGAGGAAGTTTTATAGATATATTTTGTCCTTTTTGTCTTGTTGTAATTAGCATGGATTTTGTTTGGTCTGGATTGAGGGCCATGTGGTTGTATTCAGTCCATTCCTGTAGTTCACTAGCCCCTTTTTGTAATGAGGATGAGAAGAGAGAGGGGAGAGAGAGAGATAGAGAGAGAGAGAGAGAGAGAGAGAGAGAGAGAGAGAGAGAGAGAGAGAGAGAATAGCATGATCACACACATAAAAGCCTACATTCTTACGATTTTGTACAAACTCGGTCCCATAAAAAAGGCGATGTACAGTTGACGTCATGCTTGATTTGATGTTCGAGTGAGAATAAATGTCACATTTGGGTTAGCCAGACCCACGTATTTTCCTGTGATTAATCACGTTTTCGTCCGTCCAGAAGATCTCCAAAAGCAAATTGTGACGTGTGTGTTACAAAGTTATTTTATGAATAAATAGTAAAGTGTTTTTTTTTTTTTTACCACGTGCCTTCTTTTTCCTCTCATGTGACCTCTCTCACCCCTGCCCCACTCCCCACCCTCCCACCCCACCCTCACCCCCGTATCCCACACACCTCTCCATCGATTACAGTTTTGTTTCTTTCTTCTGACTTTTTCAATTACTAAATTTGCTTTCTTCTTTCTTCAAACCTTTCTCAAACATCCTGGTAAGCTGTTTTCCATTTTCAATTCATCAAGATTGTGATTCTTCTTTTTGGTTCAACTACTAAGCTTACACTTTCATCTTCTGTCCACTTCTCTTTCTTTTTATTTTTAATTCTCAAACATCTCAATACGTACTTGGTTCTTTTTTTCTATTATTTTAATCACCACCACTCCACCTCCGATTCCCACCTCCCCATTTCCAGCGTTCATACTCTTCATCCCGAAGCTCTACATATTTGTCTCCTCCTCTTTGGACGGTGCTCCTTCGCCATCTTACCTTCCCCGGGTTCTAAAAGTAAAAACGGTCTGTTCAAAGCTGAGTGTACCCGCACACACACAAACACGCCCTCAATTGATTACAATTCTGTTTCCTTTTTATTCTTTTTCAATTGCTACAATTTTTTCCCTTCTTTCTTCTTCTCTTTCTTTTTATTTAATCTCCAACATCTTGGAAAGTTGGTGTAAACAATAAAAAAAAAGCGAGTGTTGTGGCCGCGTACTCTAAGGTGGGACTAACCTGCCTTGTCTATAGGCTGCAAACTAATGGCGCCTGACAGGTGAGGGATCGATCTTGCCTGTGGGCCTTATGTTTCATCAATATTATTTACTTTCGATTCGGGCAACGTCTCTGGGGTTTTTCTCCGGGTACTCCGGCTTGCCCCCGCAGCAAAATTTCAAAAACCACAACTAATATTAAGTAGGTTGGGTTTGGGCGCGCTACAGGCTGCGACTATACCTTCCCCAGGGAAGGCGGTCCAGAATTTCCCAATAAAGAAGGACAATAAAGTGTCAAAAATCCCCCAAAAATATTTGTTTTCAATCATTGTGTATGTCGTATAGTGGTTGCCTTCCTTCCAAGTATGATAACCCTTCCAAGGACTAACCGTGTACAAAATTGTAATCGATGGAGAGGTGTGTGAGATACTGAGGTGGGGGTGGGCTGGGAGGGTGGGGAGTGGGGCAGGGATGGGAGGCGCGGTGGCCGAGTGGTTAGAGCTTTGGCTTGCGGATCTGAAGGTCCCGAGTTCGAGCCCAGGCCGGGTCGCGGCCGGGTGTGTTGTGTCCTTGGGAAAGACACTTTACTCCCGTTTCCTACTCCTTCGGATGAGAGTATAAACCGAGGTCTAGTCTGTGTCGCATGCATTCCATCATAACGGATTTTAAAGATCCTGACGCTCATGTCCTAGACCGGTGAGTGCCGGTGACAAGAACACACCCAGCATGTACCTTGGGTAAAGCGCTTCACTTGGGGCTGCTGTACTTTCGAAAAAACGAAAGTCCCCGAATTTCACCTTGGTGATAATAAAGTTGTTAACAAATTTAAAAAAATAAAAAACAACAACAACAACAACTAATTATCCGAGCTCGACCTTACTGTAAAAGAACAATTGCTAGAGTACGCTCATGACCACTAAGCTACGATGCTACCCAAAAAGTTTAACAGTGTCAGCAAAATTGTAATACCACCAGAGAACCTCCTTGTCAAACGTCGCGAGAAGTTGCCGTGCCATTTTGATACGTCTGAAATGATTTTTTTTTTTGGGGGGGGGGAGAGGGAGAGGGGTTAAAGGGGAAGTTTTTTTGTTTTTTTGTTTCCCTAATTACTGATGACAAGTCGTTCGCAAAAGAGGATTTCAATGAGCTGACACACAAACACACACGAGCGTGGACGCGCGCGCCGACACACGTACACACACGCACACACATACGCACACACATACACAAACACACACACAAACACACATACAAACACACACACACACGCGCTAACATACACATATAAACAAACACACATACACACATACACAAACTCCGGTTAAACGATATAGTGTGTACGTGTGCAAAACTTAAAAATAATAGCTTCCAGTCAACACACATTTGGAAAGAAGCTCGAAGAAAATCAGATCAAAGACTATAGGTTCAGGGCTCGTGAGCGGTCACGTGGGCTCATATATATTCAGCGACATGACATGCTAGTGACAAGTGATGGACGATAGCTCGATGACCCTTGACTGACAGGCGATAAAGCTGCATGCTGCGCTCAATTTCACCGGCAAAATTGTCAGAGATATTGATAGGGCAGAAACTCCAGCAACAACAGCACATACACAAACACACACACACACACACACACACACACACACACACACAAACACACGCACATAGTTCTACAAACTCATTTCAATGCATCAACAACTGAAACCCCATAAATTCATGTCTTCGATCGCCCTATTTTTCATCCGACCTGAGACTGACAAGGCCAAAAAAAAAGTTTCTCAATTTGATGGCAAAAGTAGTCAGTGATAAATTGACAACAGAAAACTAGGACAGAAAATATCCTATCCTATCCTGTCCCATAACCCGAAGGTCGTAGGGGCACCACAGATGATCGCTTAACCAGCATACTCCATCTTTCTCTGTCCTCAGCAGCCCTCATGGCTTCGCTCAGTGTCAAACCAGTCCATTCTCGAATGTTGTCCTCCCACCTCTTTTTCGGTCTCCCCCTTCTTCTACCTCCTTGCACTGTGCCTTGCAGAATGGTCTTTGCAAGGCCTGATGATCTGGTGACGTGGCCATACCATCGGAGTTTCCGTTTCTTCACCACTGTGAGCAGGTCATCGTGTTGTCCAATGGCTTGTGTGATGGTCTGTCGGACTTCAACGTTGGTGATGTGTTGGGTATAGGAAATGCACAGAAGTCTTCTGTAGCACCTCATCTCCATGCTTTGTATTCTTCGTTGGAGATCTGCTGTGAGGGTCCATGCTTCGCAAGCATATAGGAAGATGGAGATGACCAGAGATCGCAGCAGTCTTACTTTGGAATGTAGACTGATGGTTTGTCTTTCCAAATGGGCTTCAACCTTGTCAGGGCAGCAGTTGTTTGTGCGATCCTGGAGAGGACTTCCTGTCGAGACCCATTGTCTGACACAATGGCTCCTAAATATTTGAAGCTGTGCACTGTGTTGAGGGATTGGCCTTGTACTTTGATGTCCGTGTTGATGCCATTGGTGTTGTTGGTCATCATTTTGGTCTTCTCTGCACTTATTTCCATTCCATAAGCTCTGGAGGTGGTGTCAAGCCTCTGTACAAGCTGTTCAAGTTCTTGTTCCTCTCCAGCCAATCCATCAATATCATCCGCAAAACGAAGATTGGAGATTGCTCTGCCCCCTATGCTGACTGTGCCTTCGTGATCTGCAAGAGCATCTGACATGATGCGCTCTAGGAAGATGTTGAAGAGTGTTGGAGAGAGTAGGCATCCTTGACGCACACCGATTGTTGTTCTGAACCAGTTCCCGATGACGCTGTTATGGAGGACTGCACTGGTAGCCTTGTCATACAGGCTTTTGATGACTTCTATGATTTTAGGGCTGATGTTGTACACTTTCATGGTTGCCCATAGAGCTGCATGCCAGACTCGGTCAAATGCCTTCTTGAAGTCTATGAACACATGATATAGATGTTGTTGGTGCTGTAGGTATTTCTCACAGATTATTCTGAGGTTGAAAATCTGTTCAGTGGTACTTCGCCCTGCCATGAATCCTGCTTGTTCTTCAGCTATGATTTGTTCAGCTTGTGGTTTCAACCTGTTGAGTATTATTTTCAGGAGGACCTTGCTGGGATGGCTGATGAGGCTGATGGTGCGGTAATTTTCACACTCCTGAAGGTTACCTTTTTTAGGAAGAGTGATGACAAGCGACTGGGTCCATGGTGTAGGCCATTCCCCACTCTGCCAGATCTTGTTACAGATAGTGGTGAGAGCATCAGTCATCGCTTCTCCTCCTGCTTGTAGCAGTTCCGCTGGTATGTTGTCCACTCCCGCTGACTTCCCTTTCTTCAGCGATTGCACTGCTGCCTCAACTTCTTCCCGGAGAATTGGGAGGATTTCTTCTTCTTCTCTGCTCTCGGGACATGCTAGAACTGATGGGTCTCCATTTGGTGTATGGTTGTAAAGGTCAGAGCAGTACTCTGTCCATCTGTCCAAGACTTCTTGTTCTTCTGTAAGGCAAATGCCAGACTTGCTTTGGATAGTGGAGACTTTGGGCTGTTTAACACTTGTCAGCCGCTTCACAGTCTGGTAGGCCTTCTTGCTGTTGTTCTTGTTCAGATTGTTCTCTATTTCCTGGCATTGATCTTCTATCCAGTTCTCCTTTGCTGTGCGCATGCCTTTTCGGATGTCATTGTTGATTTTTCGGTAGACATCAGCTCCCTGTGAGGTGTTCTTTTTCTTTTTTAACTCTCTTCGTTTATCACACAGATCCAAAAGTTCAGGTGTGATCCACGGCTTCTTCTTTGGTCGGTGCTTGCCAAGGATCTCAGTGGCGGCATCTGTTACAGCTGAGTTGAAAATATTGGTCATGGTGTTGGCATCTACTTCGCCTGCCCCCAAAATAAGCAGTGGTGCAAATTTCCCTCCAATTGTGGCCTGAAATATTTTTGCCACCTCCGGGTCTTGCAGTTTGTCCAGGTCGAACTTCAGCCTAGTGCACTTTGCTGTATTTACTCTCTTCAAATGGAGCCGGAAAGACATCATCACGAGATCGTGGTCACTTCCAATGTCTGCTCCTGGAAAAGTGCGTGTCCTGCCAATGTTGATGCTTGATCTGAAGCGTTTCTTGACCATGATGTAGTCGATCTGGTTGTGATGTTCCCCGCCGGGACTGTGCCATGTCCATCGTCTGGATTTTTTGTGGAGACCAAGCGTGTTTGCCAGTACCAGATTGTTGTATCTGGCAAACTCCAATAGCCTCAGACCCCTGTCATTTGTCTCGTTGTTGCAGTGGGGTCCGCATGTGTCTCCCCAGTTGCGGTGCGCATCTTGGCCAACCTTGGCATTCCAGTCGCCTTGCACTATGACTATGTCCTTCTTCGGCACTTGGTCAAGGACCGCCTGTATATTTTCATAAAAATCCTCCACTTCGCTGTCTTCATAGTCTGATGTTGGGGCATAGGCCTGGATGATGGTAATGTTGAAAGGGGTTGCTCTCAGACGGATGGTAATGAGTCTACTGGAGACTGGGCGGCAACCCATGACAGTGGCTAGAATGTTCTTGTGGACCAAGAATCCAACGCCGTGTTCGTGCCTGTCATCTCTACCGCTGAAATAGAGCTTGTGGCCTTTGTCAGTCGTTGTTTCACCTAGGCCTTTCCAGCGCAGTTCGCTGATACCTAGAACGTTCCATCGATAGTGGTCCAGCTCGTGGGCCAGTTCTTCTAATTTTCCTTCCGCAGTTAGGGTCCTGACGTTCCAGGTTCCTATGACGATGTTGTTTCTCGTGCGGATCTTGCTATATTGTCCATCAGTAGCATACTTAACACCTCCGTCCTGGTGGCCAACGGAAGGCGCGGTCCTTGTGCCGGGTGACGGCCCGGGCGACGACCGATCCGGTATGGAATTAGTGGATTGTGTCATCATGTAGTGTGTCTTGGGCAAAAAAGACCTGGCAGGGCCCAATCCTCTCCAGGCTGTTGGCCACAGCCGAAATCCACGAATATAGTGTGGCTCGCCTTGGCCCTGAGCACGTGGTCGTTGAACCTGTAGTAACGTGAGGTTCCTCCGCCCTGGCCGGTGACTTCTGTGTAGAAGACTTTCGCCCAGTGATGCCGTGTTAACATCACCCCTGTTAGTCGCCTCTTACGACACGCCGGGAAACGTTGGGTCTATTCTATTTGCCCGAACCCACAGAAAATATAACAACAACAATTGATTCTGCCAATCATCTTAATGAATGAGAAACTTAAACCCGATAAATTCAAGTCTTCTCTTATAGTCAACCATCGTCCAAATTTTCAATTCGATCTGAGCCTGACAAGGCCCATTTAAAAAAAAAAATTAAATTCACGGCAACTTAATCAGCAAAAACTTGACAAGATGAAACTAAAAAAAAACATACAACAGCAACAACATTATTTCTACAGTTCATTGAAATGCGTGTAAAGTTTGTTTTTTATATTATTTTTAGTCGGATAAATTCAACTCTCTCTCATGTTCAAATACCGTTTATTTTCAAGCAATAGGTGGCTGATAGGCAATAAAACTGCTATGCTCAAGTTCACGGCAAAGTGTTCAGAGATAGTGATACGAAAATGAGAAAGTACAGCCAAAAGAAAGTATCAAAATGCTTTTAATTCCGTTTTCACCCGTTGTGGTATTTGTGTGACTGTCTGATTTGATTTGGTTTAAGAACTTGCCCAAATCTATCTATCATGTGCGTGATTGTACTGCGTATTGGAGTTGTATTTTTGTTTCGTTTCTTAGAGGTTGTTTATATTTGTTTTCATGATTTCATCACAATTGTTTTTTAACCTAGAAAAAGTACGCATGCAATCGACAGTGTCATAAAAGTTAAAAATCCAATCCTCCCTATATTGTATTATCCTGTTTCTTTGACTGATTGCTTGCTCCTTCAATGCATACTCCCAGTATTATCTCCCTTCCATTATCATCTACTACTAAGGCGGCCTATTCTCCACTATGAACGTCTTGGTTGTCTACGTTCTTTAATTGTCTATACTGAGGAGGAGCAATTCCGTGCCTACTTTTTGTGGCGATAATATTTTCCCGTGTATTTCGACGATTCTCGAAACCAGGACAGTTCAGCTCTGAATTTTAATTTTACGTCTGTTCACTATTGGTAATATTAGACAAGAAGAAGAACATTGAGGTTTAACGTCTACACCCACCAGCAGACGGGGATAACCATCCCAGGGAAAGAGGGGTAGGGACCTGAATCAACACTGAACCACCAAAGCAATCATACTGCTCAAATGGACAGTAAAAATGGCCACATTTTATATCGCCCACCACGGGATTCGAACCTGGGTCATCGGTGTGCCAGGCGAACGCTAATATTAGACAAATCCTCGACACTATAAAGTGCGTCATACCATTTACAAAACACAGCACTACAATATAGAAAAGACGCCGTAAGATTTAATAAATTGTTAACTTTTAAAGTCTAGTATGCAGGTGATCTAAACTGACAATATACTACTACACAGGTACTGTCATCAGCATACAGGTGAATAAAACACAACGAGTCCTAATGACTCACAGCAGAGTCCTAATTAATCAATTAATGCAGATGAATGAAAAACAGCATAACCCTAATTAATTACTAATACGAATAGCCCTACTATTTACGTTAACGACACTACAAGGAGTGCAGATCATTATGAAAGCAGTTCGTACACACAGCCGCCGTTGACCAAGTCACTCGGGCCATTTTTGATTTTCCCTTTCCGAGTTTCCTTAACTTTTACTTACCAGTAACCCTCTGAGGAGTATTATTGTAATTCACAATAAATATTTCCCCATTAAAATAAATTAACTTGCGACAACAATAACAACAACATCAACAACACCGGCTCTTTCGAAAATATAGTTTCTTTTTTTTTTCTTTTTTTTTTTAATAAATAAAACAAATTCCGTGCTTTTTGTGCCTATAACTAGCAACCGCTCTTAACCTTTCTAACGCTACCAACATATGATCTAGTACAGCTTAGGGCGTATTGGTGTACCTTTGAACAGGGGAAACCACTCCCTGTCAGAACAGAACTGGAAAATATAAACGTTAGCGGTTGGTTTAAACAATGAAAGTCCACTTCTTCATCGTTTTTATGTAATAACAGTGCGAATTGCAGGCCCAACGTAAACAAATCCTACAAAGTGAGGCCCTTTCATCATTCTTCTTCTTGGCGCAATTTCTGTTTAAAGTGTATCCCAGCTCCTCTTCTATTGTTGTTCTGCTTGTTCTTATTCTTCGTTGTTTTTTTGTTCTGCTTCTGGTTCTTTTGTTCTTCTTGCTTTTGTCTTGCCTTGTCTTGCCTATTAACCCTCTTCATGGCCAATCATCCACAGGCAGTCCTGTCGTCTCAGGAATGACTGGACCGATCCAATATATCCTGGCTTGAGCTCCTGGAATTGAAAGCCAGTGTTTCGCACTTTGTGTCCACCTTTGAGAGCAGGACAATTACCTCGGATATATCAAGAAAAAGTAATTATCCTGCACTCAAAGGTGGACAAAATGTGCGAAATACTTGTCACGGCAAAACTGTGGAAGAGGGGTCTGGGCACATTGTTTTTCAGCAAACGGACAAACAGGTTACTCGACAGGCTAGTAGGGCAAGAAAGCTGGGTGAAGCTTTGTTTTCGAGCTTAAGAACCAATCGTTGAGCACAGATTGGGAAACATATAGGCTGAAATTTGGCCGGGATAGAGCATCTTTGCTCTGGACTTGGGGGTAGACAGATCGTGGAGGTGACGTGAGAAAGCCAGGTCGGGGAGACATTAAGCCGTGGAACCGTATTGTTGTCGAAGTGGGACTTCACGGGAGGCTTGGTTGCTCTCACCTGTATATAGAGCGTCATCGGGCGTTTCTATGTGATGTTTCAAAGGGAATATCACAAGTCGGTAAGTGAGATGCGACTGCTGTAATCCTGTCCCTAACGATCGTCAATGAGAGAATGGGGAGAAAAACTATTCAGGGAGGGGATGTGGTAAAACTTATGTAAGAGGATGTAGAATGTAAATTGTATGTCTTTAAACATTTATTAAAATATGTTATTTATTATTAATATTGTATCTAGCAACGTTTTCTGTTAAAGTGCATATTGTTGTAAATAATATTATGCTTAGTTGAAGCAGTCAGCAAGACTGAGGCAAGATACGAACAACACAAAATATTTATTAGGCAGATATTTTAACCATTACTCGGACTGTTTTGTGTCTAGTCCTTTGCGCTTTTTAAAAAGATCAAGGGTCGCTGAAGTTAATAATATTATAAAGACATTTTGCGCTTGCTCTCTAAATTGGCTGAACAGATTTGTTTTAAAATCCTTCCAGATAGCGTCAGATAGTGGCCCATCATTCCATGCTTTCGTTATACACAGCGACTCGACCAAAGCCTTTTTAGTTTTGAGGTTAGGTCAGCCAGGCTAGCTATAAATAGCTTCGCCGATGCTTCCTTTCCTTTCCTTTCACTGGAAGGGAGAATGCAGGCAAGCTATAAATAGCCCGCAGCAAGCAAAATGTGGAAGCACTAAACAGTGCTGCTCACATAGGCACTGAGCTGGTGTGTATACTTCTTTAAAATAAAGCCACGTCACACTATCGCCACGAAAATGAACAGTTCTGAAGATGCTTAGTTTTCGGCTAGGTGTCCGAGTGCTTTAAAATACATTTGAATGGCTTGTTATCTTGTTCATTTTGATGTGAGATTTATCATGCCTTAGTAATTAAAGTCATACCTGCTAGTCCTTTGTTAATGTCTGTATATTGGAATCCATTTAACACCTAACGGGTTGAGGCAGGCTGTGGAATAAATATTCGTTTGCATTATTACCAATATTTTTGGCCTGAGCTCTACACACTTGTATGGCATCGAATGGATGAGGTCTGTTGGATCAGCTTAGAAATATTGGACGTTTTCTGCCAGGTGGTCACTAGGGCTTCCTATGATGTTATTATTTAGCAATGTAGGCATTTTATATGTATGTGTTTTGTTCATAATTTATAATGATGTTTGTATTCTATTTTGTTTTTGTAAATGGGGGTTCGATAAATTAGAGTACAGCCTCAGCGTCCCCTGCGTGGGATGTCTTTATTGTAAAGTGACTGGCTGGTGGAGAGCTTTCAGTTTTACCACTAAGGTTGTTTCAGCAGATCTTTTATGCGGATCAGGGGTTGTCCGGTCCTGATTTGGCTCGGAAGAGTCCGCTGGACCAAAAGCAATAATCATGTAATATAATGATTAATGAAGAGAGAGAGAGAGAGAGAGAGAGAGAGAGAGAGAGAGAGAGAGAGAGAGAAAGAGAGAGAGAGAGGAAAGAGAGAGGGACAGAGAGAGAAGGGTGGGGTGGGTGGGATTGGGGAGATACACAGAGAGAGTAAAAGAAGGAGGGGAGCGAGGGAGAGAGACTGAGGGAAAACACCAGAGACAGAGACAGGAGCAGGCAAAAAAGTAGTTGGAGAAAGAGCGAGAAAGAGAAAAAAAGAGAAAGAGAGAGAGAGTATGTGTGTGTGGGAGGGGAGGGGCAGGGGCAGGAATAAGGGAGGAAGGAAGAAGGACAGGCAGAGGGAGAATCAGGAAGAGAAGTGAGTTACAAATGTCTTCTTCAAAATTAGATTTGAATGCCCACCCTTTTAAAAGGCGGATGTGTATATTTCATTTACAAACATAATCAATCCGACATAGCGCTCAACAAGGGAACATAAATAAACAAAACTTCCAAAGCCCGCGGACAGAAGGGGAGAGAGAGAGAGAGAGAGAGA
The DNA here is from genome assembly GCA_036898135.1 of Oncomelania hupensis. Classification (NCBI taxonomy): domain Eukaryota; kingdom Metazoa; phylum Mollusca; class Gastropoda; order Littorinimorpha; family Pomatiopsidae; genus Oncomelania; species Oncomelania hupensis. The sequence goes on along the minus strand of CM072518.1, from coordinate 52,248,402 downwards.
GAGAGAGAGAGAGAGAGAGAGAGAGAGAGAGAGAGAGAGAGAGAGAGAAACAGAGACAGAGACAGAAACAGACAGACAGGGACAGAGAAAGAGCAGTGAATGGGGGGAGAGAACAACATTTGAAATTGGTCGAGCCGAATGTTTTAATAATATTTCACCCTGAATGAGAAGAGATTGGCCTGCCCTTGGCATCCATAGAGCAAAAAGACATCTCTTTCACTCAATTTATTAAACTTCACAAGCTACACCGGCACTAGAATGACGACCATCAGGCTGCCAGTTGTATATTAGAATCTACGTTGCTGACTCTTAAGTGAGAAACACCGACTGTCGTCCTGGGACATGCGAGGCCGAGGAAAACAGGCCACTGTGACAGAAGTAGCTTTATTACGCAGCTTGAAAGATTAAGAGCGACGTTCAGCGGTCTACACTGGAAGTTCAACTGCGCATGTCACGTTTTTTTGAATCGCCGAAAGACGTGTTGGTCAAACTCTAGTCGATTAATTGAAACTGACGAGCTAAGCAGCATGAAAAACAACAGCCTGTTGAACGATTGAAAAAAACACACATCAAATTTGACCCTAATCGGTCAAATGACACGCAGGCATTTAAATTAGATTCTAATTCCTGTGTTGTGGTAATAACCTTCAACATTGGGATTGTCGCGTCGAAACACGCTGCAGCTACACCCGAACCACCAAGCTTTCTTCATTATTCTCTTCATCCATTTTTTGCAAACGGACCACTCAGCTCGGCTGAAAACTGAGTTGCTACCCTCACCTAACGATGCGCTTGATAGCATCACCCGTCATTTTCACAAGTGGCTTATGTCGTATACAATTATACACTGCCCACAAACAAACTCGCAGAGGCAATATTTCGCACACACAACTATTTAGCTTTTTTTCCTGCCTCCTCCTCCTCCTCCTCCTCATCATCATCATTATCATCCTCATCCTTTTCCTCTTCCTCATCATCACCCTCTTCATTGTCATCGTCATCGGCATCATCATCGTTTCTTCTTTTTTTTTCTTTTTAAAAATTGTCTTCGTTTTCTTCGGTTATTATTCTTATTATTATCATCATCAGCATTATTATTATTATTATTATTATTATTATTATTATTATTATTATTATTATTATTATTATTATTATTATTATTATTATTATTATTATTATGTCATCCCCCTCCTCCTCCTTCTTCTTCTTATTCTTCTTCTTTTTCGTCGTCGCCGTCGTTGTCGTCAATTCATATGATCATAAGAATAGGTTAATATTCACCATTTTATTGCCATGGACCTACATGACTCATACAATGAATTTCTTAGGCCATCTTGCACCTCCACTCCAAGGAATGTGTATTGTTTATAATATTATAAAAACTTGCGTTTCACGAACGTTAGTAGTCTCACAAATTATATCTTAAATGGTGAAAAATATTTTTCACATACAGCGAGTTCATCTCGCGTCGTCACGAACAGCTAACACTGTCAGAACAAGCAATTGACTTCAGAGCCTCATAAGATTAATCGTTCGTTAATGGACAATTTTCATTGCGGTTTGGCTTCACTTCATAAGTTCACAGAACATGACAACATTTTCACTTTGGAAATTCTTTCTGCGACTCTAGTGTACAAGAAATTACTATATCACAATTAATTATAAGTTACGTGGAACAATTTCACAGAATGTGAGTCCATCTACAGGGCTGAGATTTAGCAAGCCAGGCTAAGGAGCCAGCCGGGCTCCTAACCTGGGAAGTTGAAGTTGCCAAAATATTTTGCAGGTTGCCAGACCCCTTGATTGAAAGCACGGTCATTTTTTTAAAACTGTATAACTATTGCAGCTAATAAACAAGATAAATTTCAATAACACCACTGTTTCATATTTTAAAACAAGCACTGTATAATTTATTCATCATCGACATCCTAGCTCCTCCTCAATGTTCCAAAACTTGAAGGAGCATGGGTGTGCCTTCTTCAGCTGTTTTTTTTCTTCTTCGGACTTTTTTTTTTTTGCTGGAGGCTCCGAGACACCGCTTAAAAAGCGCCACATCGTTCGAGATTGACAAAAGACTGAGAATGGGGAATATCGAAAGTACGGCAAGTCTCGCGTGACTCATCAAGGAAGTCAGAGACTCGTTCCGATACACGCAAGGAAGCAAGAAGGCTAGGATCTCGCAGGGCAGTAGCGTTTCGCGGCGAGGGAAAGAAGAAAGTCTCGCGAGAAAAGGCTATTTTTACTTCGCAAATTCCTCGCTTTGCTAGCGTTACCTAACTTCCTAGCATGCATCGGAACGGGTCTCCGGTGCTGACTGCAGAAGCGGTTGGCGCGTGTTTTGTTTTACATTGCAAGTCAAAAGTCCGTGTACAGGTACAGAATCTCTACCACTGGCGGTATTTTCAAGTCGCCAGCCGGGCGAATGGTACCCCAAATCGAGCTCGCCACACACTATTTTTAGGGGCCATTGGCGAGTTGGCGAACGTTAAAGCTCAGCCCTGCATCTATATCTCACTTTAAAAAATCTGTTAAAACAATAATGATTTGACTTCAATTCAGAGCTTCAGATAAATCGTATGGACAATTTTCGTTGCGAATTAACTGTCGTTTGCGTATTTATTTATTCATTCATTCATTTTGTCATTTTTATATTGCGCCTTTCCAGCTCAAGAGCTGCTCAAGGCGCTGGCCGATACAGGATCTAACTCAACCCGCCCGAGGCGCTCAATTGCTGCTTTAGACGCACAGTCTGACGCTCATATGACTGAGCACAATCCTAGGCGACCGGGGATTGGGGAGAAGGGAAAACTATACATTTAAACAACCATCAGACTAATAGCAACAGTAAGATGGCCAGTGCACATAGCCCCTGTTTATGTTTGGGAATCGAACCCGCAACTTTTGTACCGCGACCTCGTCGCTCTTCCAACTGAGCTATCCCGTTGCCCTTAGTTCACAAGACATGACACATTTCCACACTGAAATTCTTCCTGCCACTCTTAAGTTCATTTAAGTCAATTGCACGTTAGAAGTTGTGGTGGTGCTTGAAGCGACAAAAAGTGGCAAAATGTTCCAGAAACAAATTCCAAGATTAATAAAACTTCATAAAGATAGAGATAAAAAGAACTTATGTGCGACTGCGAGCAGTCAGCAAGTCATATAAAAGAAGAGGGGGGAAGAGATCTCAAAGGGAAGACGTACAAGAATAAACGAGGATCAACACTGAACAGTCCCTTCAACACTGACGCGTGTATAGCTGTTCGCAAATAAGAAACGCGTTTTATTTCTCTTCTACCTCTTCTACAGGGGCTTGAAAGGCATCGTTCATCGATATTCATTGCTGAGCATCCAAACTTCATACTCTCTGAACGATTTTCAATGCCCGCTCTTTCAATACGTGTGTGTCCGGCTTAACCGAATGGCTGACTGTTATAGAGTTGTTTCTTCTTCATAAGTATACTGTGGATACTCCGTCGACCTTAAGAGAAACAAACCTACACACACACAACTTCAGAGTTGGAGAACTAGTGACTCTTTTATACACTTTTTACCTATCAACATCTTAACCCATCGAAGAAGTTTTCTCCGAGGGCCAGCTTTGATCTACTTTCTTTAAACCATATTACCCCGTTGTTGTTGTTTTGTAGATTATAGTCATACGACACTTTCGCATATAGGTGACTACTGGACCGATTTATACTGACACCAGCGGGCCAGTTGTTGGTAAAGGGGAAAATAATATGATCACACGTTGACCAATCCGGGATTCGAACCAGCGACCTTTCGGTTACTAGCAAGACGCTCTTACCAACTGAGCTACCCGGCCCCTTATATTACCCCGTCACAACCTTTCTAGTTTTTATTCCAGAGCTCGTGGCATTGTTCCGTTGTTAGCCTGTTGATTTAGTTACCCTTCAGTATAAACAATTACTTGTTTCCAAAGCTAGCAACTTTTAAGAAAGTTATTGTTTCTACCGTCAATTTTACCACTAAAAGTTCAGTAGTCTGGCAATTTATCACCAAGGATAATTCAGAACGGTTCAAACGATAACAGACACATTTGCTCGCTAGTTTAATATAGCAGACCTACATGTCTACCTACGGGCCTTGGTTTTTCTCAATTCTTGGTCATCGTAATCTAAAAACAATTCTTTGAAAGTTATTTGCATGATAGAGAATTCAATCAGATCTTCATGTTTTGCCCCAAGCCTTTTGAAACGTTTTAAAACAATTATAAAGAGAAATGATTGCTCACAAATTTGACAGAACTACGTGTACCTTGGTTGTTCTTCCATTTTGGTCATACTGGTCTAAAATCAATTCATTGATAGTTATTTGCAGAAAAGGGAATTCTTTCAGATCTTCGCCTTTTTTTGTCGCCCAAGCCTTTTCAAACTCTTTTCTTTAGAATTATTACAAACAAACACCCGCAACACACACACACACACACACACAATCACACACACACACATACACGCACATACACACACGAGGCGTGATAAGATTATGCTCTTGGAGTTTCTATGGGACTGATTCCTTCGGCAAACGCGTGCTTTCGTTTAAAAGGGCCCGGAAAGAAGAGAGAGTCGGTAGAGAAGAACAAAACAAACACAATAAGAAGAATAACAGGGGCACGATGATCTTCTTTGCGTATAGCTTACCTATTTTTTTCCCCTCTTCCAACATGGAAGAAGAAGAAAAGGAACAAGAAGAATCAATATTAGGATGAGGCGAAGGAGAAAAAGAAGAAGAAGATATGAAGAAGAAGAAGAAGAAGAAGAAGAAGAAGAAGAAGAAGAAGAAGAAGAAGAAGAAGAAGAAGAAGAAGAAGAAGAAGAAGAAGAAGAAGAAGAAGAAGACAAGGAGAAGAAGAAGAAGAAGAAGAAGAACAACAACAACAACAACAACAACAACAACAACAACAACAACAAGAGGGTGTCGGGCGGCTGTTTGGCTGGTGCTGTATAACAACTTGAGCTCAATGTTTCTAAACCAAACAAATAAATGGTCATTGACTTCCGCTGGAATAACAGTCAAATTTCACCTGTCACGATCAATGGTGAATGCGTAGAGCAGGTTGACTCATTTAAATTTCCTGGCACGGTCATTTCTAGCAACTTGTCGTGGGACAACAACAGCATGTCCATCATCAAAAAGGCCACGGTCTGGTTTGGATGCGCCACTTCGGGCGAGAAGTTTCAACTTCAAAGAATCGTAAAGCGCGCGGCTAAAATCATTGGTTGCGATTTACCATCCTTCGCGTCTATATACAGCACGGGTTTGGTTTAAAGGGCCACTAAAATCATTGGTGATCCATCTCATCCAGTCAACCACCTGTTCGAACTCCTCCCGTCAGGCAAACGCTTCAGAGCATTAAAAGTTAGAACCAGTCGGTTTAGACACAGCTTCTTTCCCGAGGCTGCCCTCTCAGTACCAGTGACCTCAGTTGTTCCTAGAGCATGAGTTCTGCGCAATTTCTTGATGTTTTAATTCACATTATATGATGTTTATGCCTCCATTTATATACCAATGTAGAATTGTGTATGAGTGATTGTGTGTGTGTTTGCGTGCGTGCGTGGCGTACAACTTGAAACAACTTTTAATGTCTATTGGAAGCATGCTCGTTGTTGTAGAGTGACTGAATGTTTACCGCATCATCAAAACAAAATCCTATGTATTTTGAATTCATTGGGTAATAAAGCGACTTGAGTATTGAAGAAGAAGAAGAAGAAGAAGAAGAAGAAGAAGAAGAAGAAGAAGAAGAAGAAGAAGAAGAAGAAGAAGAAGAAGAAGAAGTATTAGTACAAGAAGAAGAGTCCTGCAAAGAAGAAGTAGAAGAAGAAGCAGAAGGAGGAGAAGAAACATTGTCAATATCTGAAATACCGGTGAGTACTATCCTTAGGCAGTACAAGACCCAATATTGCCGGAAGAAGAGGGGGGGGGGTGTGTGGGCTATTATATGGTAAAGCAGATGAATGGAACTGCCAGTGATATAAAGTGTAGGTTACGAATGATGAGTCCTGGCTCTCTCTTGTAACGAGAACATTGCATTGCTGGTGCCGTGCTCTCGTATATATGTTTTTTCTTCTACTTTGTAGTGTCAAAGGCAAAAAGGATTTCTGGTTTAATAAGAAAGCAGAAAAAGATGGATGGACTGATTTTCACGGACGAGAAGTATTTTCAATAAGGGAAAAAACATCTTTTCTTTTCAAGAGGGGTACGCTTTTAGCGGTGGCAATTGCATGTGCACATAAGACGAAGGAAGAGTTATTCTTTCTGCTTTTTTTTAAATATCTTTTTTTGTTTTCTTCCTTTTCCTTCTTTCTTAGTTTCCACGGGTCGGGCAAACGACAGGAGGCCAATTTTAAAGGGGAAAAGTGGTATCAGCGCAAAAGATGAGGTAAAAATCGGAAAACAAGATGCACACACAGACAAGAAAACTCAATATAATGTCGGATGATTTTTCTTCTCAACACTCTTTCACGTCTCCAATGGCCTATTAACACCCTTCTTGTGTTCAAAAAGGGCAAAATCGCTTCTTTTCCGGAATCATTTAATGCAAGAGCGCGAAAACAAAATCGCTAAAAGAAGCGAAACTTGCGCCTACTTGCATCTAACAAAAACCTCAACATTAAAAAACTAAAAACAACATAAAATAAAATAACATTAAATTTAATCACGCGTACTCGTACAAACGCAAACGCCCCCCCCCCCCCCCCACTTTTACTCTCTCTCTCTCTTCCCCCCCCCCCCCCCCACTCTCTCTCTCTCACTCACTCTTTTCTCTTCTCTCTCTTTCTCTCGCTCGCTTGCAATGCAAACACACGCGCACATAACTAACTTTCTAATTATGGATCATGCAGAAAGAAGGGAGAAAACATTAGAACTTTAAGTAATTGGGTCGAGTAGTTTTAGAGTGTGTGTGTGTGTGTGTGTGTGTGGGTGTGTGGGTGGGTGGGTGTGTGTGTGTGTGTGTGTGTGTGTATGTGTGTGTGTGTGTGTGTGTGTGTAGGTGTGTGTGTGTGTGTGCGGCGCGTGCTACATTCCCAAGTTTGAAGCTTTTAAATTGACGTACATATCATGGCGCAGAAGGAGGGGAAAAGAACGGATGGGCAATGAGAAGAAGTAAGAATGAACGAGGAGGAAGAATAACAGAAGAAGAAAAAACAAGAAAAACAAGAATAAGAAAAAGGAAAAAGAAAACGACGGAAGAAGGAAGAAAAGAAGAAGAAGACGATGACGAAGATGAAGAATCAGAAGAAGAAGAGTGGAAAACAAGAAGAAGAGGAAAGAGAAGGGAGAGGAAAAGCCAGCGCTATAATTCCAAATCGATGACCCTGCAACAAGAAGCTGACAAATATTTACTTTCGCTTCCCCAGCAGCTTCTAGCAATCTTAAACAAACAGAATCTCTACCATGGTCTGCATAGGGCAAGACTTGATATTATTTTCGTGGCGACGTAAAAAAAAAAAAAACATTAAAAAATGATAAAATGGAATCATGACCAAGAATTCTGGCTGATAATTGCCGATGCCATTAAGCTTTTTATTTTTTCTGTGCCTGTGAATGTTTGTCATTGTCTTTTCTTATATAGTTATTGCAATTTGTTCAATTTCAATGTCAGGTTTAATTTCAATTTTAGTCAGGCTCTTGTTATTAGGAGCTTTCAGCCAAAACAACAGTAACAACAAAGCCACTACGAAACAAACCAAAAGAAGAAAAGATTTTACATCAAAGCAAAATTATAAAACATGAGAAACCAGAAGTAGGGGTCACACTATTCCATTCAAAACACATAATTAATTTGGACGAAGTCAAAGTAATTTACCTACTGCCAGCAAAGCACGTCGTAATGCCTCTGTTTGAGATAATGAAGCATCCTTGGGATCTGGAATCTGGAATCTGGAATACTATATATGCTCGTCAAAGCAAGCTTTAATCTTGCATACTCGTATATCTACGATGGACTTTTAAGATTTGGATTTCCAATAACAACACCCCTTATTTGGGTTAGCCCCTCTGAAGCAAAGGTGTTTGTTTGTATGTGTGTGAGTGTGTGTGTGTTTGTGTGTGCGTGTGTGTGTGTGTGTACGTAAGGAACATTCAATGCTTCACAAATATTTGCTTTACGTCGATGAAAAATACTTTAATTTAGTGAAGCATGGTTTGTGCAGCGTTCCATTTGAGCATGCATCGTTAACTGAAGTGTTAACTTATATTATTATTATTATTGTTGTTATTATTATTATTATTATTATTATTATTATTATTATTATTATTATTATTATTATTATTATTACTAAAGTGGTTGAAGCTTTCTGCAACGCAAGATATGAAACAAGGTTTCCTGCAAATAGACGCCTTTGGATTTAGAATTTGGATTTGGGGTTTTGGATTCGTACTGCTATCTCATCGATCCAGAATCTTCTGTAGCACCTCATCTCCATGCTTTGTATTCTTCGTTGGAAATCTGCTGTGAGGGTCCATGTTTCGCAAGCATATAGCAAGCTGGAGATGACAAGGGAGCGCAGCAGACTTACCTTAGAAGAAGGACCATCAGTCTACATTCCAAGGTAAGGCTGCTGCGCTCCCTTGTCATCTCCATCTTCCTATATGCTTGCGAAACATGGACCCTCACAGCAGATCTCCAACGAAGAATACAAAGCATGGAGATGAGATGCTACAGAAGACTTCTGGGCATTTCCTATACCCAGCACATCACCAACGACGAAGTCCGAAAGACCATCACACAAGCCATTGGACAGCACGATGACCTGCTCACAGAGGTGAAGAAACGGAAACTCCGATGGTATGGCCACGTCACCAGATCATCAGGTCTTGCAAAGACCATCCTGCAAGGCACAGTGCAAGGAGGTAGAAGAAGAGGGAGACCGAAAAATAGGGGGGGGGAGGAGGACAACATTCGAGAATGGACTGGTTTGACACTGAGCGAAACAATCAGGGTTGCTGAGGACAGGGAAAGATGTAGTACGCTGGTTAAACAAAATTCTGTGGTGCCCCTACGACCTCCGAGTTACGGGATAGGATAGGATAGGATAGGATCTCATCGAAAGCACGGAAGCCGCTGAGCAACGCCACCCAGTAAGGGAGAAATTAGGTCCCACGAACAAACTGTAAGTGCTGGCAGGACACTGAACTGGATTTGTTTGATATGTTTTCTATTAGTTGTTAATGATGTTGTTGTTGTTGTTGTTGTTGTTGATGATGATGATGATGATGATGATGATGATGATGATGATGATGATGATGATGATGATGATGATGATGATGATGATGATGATGATGATGATGATGATGTTTATTCAACAAAGATACCTTTGCTAAGTCTTTCTGAATTGAATGTTTCTTGTCGCTACAGTTTAAACACCTAGTTTCTCCAGGTCTTCGCCAGGTTTCTGGCATCTATGCCAAACAGTGGTCGAGTCCCACGCGATAGTTGTTTTGTGATAAAACTTTGCCAAGAGGTAGTGAGCAAAATATTTTAAGAAGTGTAATTTTCGCTGCCCTTCTTAGCAGTATGATTGCTTTAGTGGTTCAGTGCTGATTTAGGATCCTTACCCTCTCCCCTTCCATGGGATGGTAATCTCCCTTCTACCGTATCGGCAATGGTAAGGTGGACATGAGACTTCGATGTTCCGGCATAACGAAGATAGATTATCACTCCACTACTGCCTAACAGTCTAATTTCACAAATAAACGACGACGAGACATTCAGCTACCATTGAGCTATGAAAACCTTGCACTATCATGAAGGCAATGGAATTGGTTGTTTTTTTGTTTTTTGTTGTGTTTTACTAGACTGCATGGGCTTTTTAAATAAAGGCGCACATTTTGGACAACCCTGAACGCTGTGCATGTGTTGTCACTGCTATGACTTCGTTGTGTTGCAGGTGTGGTTGATTGCTTGGGCACAGCTACAATAAAATAACATAGCCAGAAAAGTGTCAAGAAAACTCTGAACAGCACAACTCTTGACTCATCACACGCAACTGATGTCAAAGGAGGCAGAGAGGGGTGAGGAGGAGGAGGGGAAGAATGGAGGAGAAGAAGAAGAAGAAGAAGAAGAAGAAGAAGAAGAAGAAGAAGAAGAAGAAGAAGAAGAAGAAGAAGAAGAAGAAAATTAAAAAAAAAAGGTACCAAAAATAAATGCACGGAAAGAATGAGCAAAACTTTAAGAAATATTTTGGTGTGTGGGTGTGTGGGTGTGTGTGTGTGTGTGTGTGTGTGTGTGTGTGTGTGTGTGTGTGTGTGTGTGTGTGTGTGTGTGCCAGCGGGAGGTCAGGCATAGATCATTTCCTTCCAAAGGAGAACGAAAGAAGAAAGAGCACAAAATGGAGGGAAAAAACTGCTCCATCCAACAAATAAATATCTGCACGACTGATTCCAACGGACGGAAAACGATGCTTAACGTCCTATTGCATGAGCGTTAAGGACGATCACCACGTCGCCACCCTGACAACAATGACCATCATCATCATATCAAAAATGAGATCCAACGGATCTTCTTACTGATTCCAAATGACACGTTTAGGCACTTTTATCCCTCGAGTCCAGTAACATTAGTACATGTATTAACAAAATGTACACCATACATTAGTACATGTATTAACAAAATGTACACCATACAATAGTACATGTATTAACAAAATGTACACCATACATTAGTACATGTATTAACAAAATGTATACCATACATTAGTACATGTATTAACAAAATGCACACCACTAAAGCATGTGCACAAAATAAAGCAAGCCAGACTAAAACCTTTCAAGTGATGTCCCCTGCTAAACTAAGCATCGTGAATCTCTACATGACCACGCATATATTTGCATGTAGACAGCAGACGACTGAAGCGCATGAAACTTAGTTCCCAACATTTGATTTTTTTTTTAATTAAAGTTCTCAGTATTTGATTAATTGGAAATCTTATTTACCCTTTGATTATTGAACATCGTATTTACTACCGCTAAATATTCAATATTAGCACAGCATTCTTAGAAATCTTTCGACTCAAACATTCATTATAAACCATGATCTTGCTAAGCAAAGCATCGTGATCGCAGGGGACATGATTGTTGTTTTTTGCCATAAAATGCAGACGAATAACAAAAAAGGCTTGAAATGCGCCTTGATCAGATCTTTGAGCCGAAAACGAGATGGCCGGTGCTATTTTTAAAAGAGTAGGAGGGTTTTAAATCAGGGGTGAGATGTAACCCAGGAGACTAACTAGCCCGCCGTGCTAGCTAGTAAGCCTAAGTAAAGTGAGGTAGCCCGCATGGTTTTTAGGCAACCCGACAATCGTTCACTTCAATACTGCTGCATGAGCTGGATCATGGAGTCTGTTGATCACGTTGATGGGTTCTTGCCCCTAAGGATGATCGGGTGAGTCTTGTAGCTACGGGGTTCGGACGTGGTGAGGTAGATTCTAGAAATAAAGTTCCACATTTTCGGATCAACAACCGTCACCTTGACAATACACATAACACTATGTAACAAATTTTCACTTTTGTTCTGTTCCTGGGTTGAAAGTGTGTTTTCCTAACCCGTTAGGTTTAGAACAGAAAGGAAATCGCTGTTATTCCAGAAAAACTTTGCTTCTATGACCGGGACAATGAAATTTGTAAAATCGCGTGTGTTCGATAAAATTATCGATTTGCTTTCAATGCCGAGCTTCCTTCCTGAACTGCTAGAGTTGTCCACATGTTTCTACAATTCTCCTGAACACTCTAGAACGTTCAAGAAACTTCCAGAACTTTCGAAAAACTCTCAGAACTTTCTAGAACGTTCTTGAACGTTTCAAAAGTAGCTGTACAAGTATAAAAGCACACGACCACTGTGTCCTTGAGTGTCTGGCCCTGGAGCCTGACTTCTCCGCGGTTAGGATTGCCTGCCGCGACGTGCATCTGGACTCCATGGCCGACCTGGTAGCCTACTCCTTGTCGACTAACTTTGGACTGCTGTTCATGACCTCGGTGTGCACCTACCGTTCACGAGTGTCTGTACACCTTTAAACCCAACCGCCTGGCCGGTTCTCTCCCCGGAACTCGTCTTGGGTTCTTTTGTCTTACAACTAATAATGATGACTATCCGCACTCAGTTACCTGTTTGTAACCTACTCCCCCACCTGGCCCATGGGCCTTGGGTTCGACTCTACCTTCTCGGGTCCTGGGTATGCTCTACCTAAGTGACATGTTCCCACTCAGCTACTACTACACGGATTGTACCCTCAGCTGACCCATTGGGTCCTGGGTATTACTACCACGTACTGACTTATACCGCTCAGCTACCTTGCTCTCATACCACATGGCTCATACCTCCAGTCGACCCCATGGGTCCTGGGTATCCGTTTCCATGACTGACATGACTCATACCTTCAGTTGATCCTTGTGTCCTGGGTATTAGATACCACTACTGACTTTTCTCACCACATGACATACCTCAGTTGATCTCTTGGATCCTGGGTACTCGTTTTCATTATTGACATCCCATACCACATGGCTCATACCTTCAGTCGACACCACGGGGCCTGGGTATCCGTTTCCATGACTGACCATCCCGCTCCACATGACTCAATACCTTCAGTCGACCCCACGGGGCCTGGGTATCCGTTTCCATGACTGACCATCCCCTCCACATGACTCATACCTTCAGTTGACCCCTGTGTCCTGGGTATCCGTTTTCATGAATGACTTTCCCTACCTCACTGTACCATTTTTTTTCCCTTCCTTGTTTTATGGGTTCATTCTTGATTGTTTATAGCTTTTACCCGGCCCTCCTCGACTTTTAATGTGGTCCTGAAGGATTTGTATCTAATTAGGTACGTTCCACTCTCCCGCCCTCCTGGTCACTGCTAGGCCCTCCACCCTTCACCCTCTGTGCTTGCCCTCCCTTGGCCTTGGCGGCCTCCCTGGCACCCCGGTCCTACCCCTGCCGCCGTTCGTTCGTACTCCTTCCCCTCATGCCTGCCATTGATCCATCTCCGTCATCTTCCGGACGTCGTAGCAGCGTCCCGCGCTCCCTCTTCATATGACCTCTTACTGCAGCACGACCTCTTATATCAATGGACATCATAATACCAAAGTCTCCTATACGCATACTGTGTTGGGGACTATAAATTTATAAACTGAACTGAGAGAGTGATTCACAGTACAATCGTAAATCTAGAAAATCTGCACATTTCTGAACCTTGTTGAGTGGTTTCCGACTGTGTTTGTCTATTCCTTGTGCAATTTTTGTTTTTACTTGATCATAATGACGAAAATTAAAAAAAATCGTTCTATTTTCACAAAAAACGAGTTTTCTTCGTGCTGTTGTCGTGTAAGCAAAGTTTGTGCTTAATGAAGTCATTTTTTCACGTACTTTAGACATAAGCAATTGAAATATAACACTTAGAAGCCAGGAACAAAAATTGTGTTACATAGTGTAATTTGTAGCGAGTGTTTTTGGTTTTTTTTCCACAAACGAAGCAGACAGCGCGCTTGGCGCGAAAGGGAAGTAGGCAAAGGGAAATAACGCTCGCGTATGCTTCATACTCGTAGCAGACGAACAGTGACCGCTAAATCTCACTCCTGTAATTGCCGTCAATATCTATTCCACTACAACTTGTATGCTAAGGAAAATATGAACGGTACATTCTCTCTTTTTTTTACTTTGGAAAACGAAGGAATTAATCGATTTATGGTAATTATCCTGTGATAACCATGCTAGGTACGTTTGCTTTGAGAACCAGGATGAAGCCTGAAGGGATAGTCGTAGTCGTATGCAATTGACGATGGTTTGTCTGTCTATCTTCCTTATCTACCCCCTCTCTCTCTCTCTCTCTCTCTCTCTCTCTCTCTCTCTCTCTCTCTCTCTCTCTCCCTCTCTCAAACCTTTACTGTGTTATGACAATCCTTCGAAGATTTTGCGGAAAGCAACAACATGCTTTGAGACCCAATCTAGGTTACTTATCAATCTTTCTGTGAGTATAAGATGGAACAGATTAGTTTCGCTACACATTTTCGACCAAATTATATCTGGGGGTACACAATTTTGTTTCGAAAAATCAAAAACAAGGTTCAAGGACAATTTTTTAAAATCCTGTTTTATTCGTTCTAAAATAAAATAAAAAAGCAACATTTCCTTCCAGATTTGAAATGATTCTCCAAACAAAATGTGCCATCAGGGAATTCGTCTCATTTGGGTTGTGTCATGTCTTACAGTTTATCCCGATATGATTAAACACAATAAACCTAACTCTCCTTCTCTTCTGTCTCTGTCTGTCTGTCTGTCTGTCTGTCTGTCTGTCTCTCTCTCTCTCTCTCTCTCTCAGAAGAAGAAGAAGAAGAAAAAGAAGAAAAAGAATCCTATCCTATCCTATCCCGTAACTCGGAGGTCGTAGGGGCACCACAGATGATCGTTTAACCAGCATACTCCATCTTTCCCTGTCCTCAGCAACCCTGATTGTTTCGCTCAGTATCAAACCAGTCCATTCTCGAATGTTGTCCTCCCACCTCTTTTTAGGTTTCCCTCTTCTTCTACCTCCTTGCACTGTGCCTTGCATGATGGTCTTTGCAAGACCTGATGATCTGGTGACCTGGCCATACCATCGGAGTTTCCGTTTTTTCACCACTGTGAGCAGGTCATCGTGTTGTCCAATGGCTTGTGCGATGGTCTGTCGGACTTCGTCGTTGGTGATGTGCTGGGTATAGGAAATGCCCAGAAGTCTTCTGTAGCACCTCATCTCCATGCTTTGTATTGTTCGTTGGAGATCTGCTGTGAGGGTCCATGTTTCGCAAGCATATAGGAAGATGGAGATGACAATGGAGCGCAGCAGCCTTACCTTGGAATGCCATTTTTCAGATTGTATCAATGAATGAATGAAGCAATTAATCAATCGTTCAATCTCTCTCTCTCTCTCTCTCTCTCTCGCTCTCTCTCTCTCTCTCCCTCCATCTTTCTCAGAGAAACAGAAAACGACAAGGGTTTTCTTCAGATATGAGGACATTTTCTTGGTATAGGCACGGTGGTAATAAAGGACCGGTCTCTAGCAAAATGAGTCACGAGGACAACATGTCCCATTCCAGTTATCAGCCCATATAGCTAGGAAGCTTAGCGGTATTTCCCGAGCTAACAGAGGACCTGTTTTGTCTGCTG
Source organism: Oncomelania hupensis (assembly GCA_036898135.1). Classification (NCBI taxonomy): domain Eukaryota; kingdom Metazoa; phylum Mollusca; class Gastropoda; order Littorinimorpha; family Pomatiopsidae; genus Oncomelania; species Oncomelania hupensis. Next base: position 52,233,245 of record CM072518.1, on the reverse strand, counting down.
CACAGTCGGCGATGAGACATTACACGGAATGGTTCCAAATCTGGACAAACATATGCAGTACCCCCTTTACAGAATACAGACTTTATTCAGCCATATTACAACATAGATTGCCTACGGACATTGCTTTGATGTTGGTAGACAATCACACAAACATGCACACCCCACGCTTCAATTAATTGACCTCTCCCCTCTCCTTCATCCAACCCCATTTCTCTTTCATCACTCCCCATACTCTCTGTCGCAACTCCACACCATGTCTTGACTCAGTGTTAATTAAACCCGATATGTATATCTTCCCTCTGCCCGACCATTCTCAACTCTGCAGCAGGTTAAAATCAGAAAAGGAGAGGAAATGCACACACCCATCTAATCACACAATCGCGCACACACATACACAAACACACACACACACAGAGACATACGTGTATAAGTCGATCAATCTGGAATGTTACCAAAACAGGGTACAATTGAGGGAATTGTCTTTTTCTCACTGATATTTAGAAATCAATTGTATTTGTGAAACTTAAATAGATTTATGAATGACGTACAGGGTTGAGGTGTTATCTGCCCTTTAAACTTGATTCAGCTTTTACTTACTATACAAGTGTGTATAATTTACACACGTCTACCTAATTTTATTTCGACATATTTAGAAGATGAGATTTTTCGATATTTGTGGTTGTGCTATACTGTTTCGAGTGGAAAATAATTTTTTTTAAAGGGGAAGATATTTGCTTCCCAATTTTTTTTATTTCCCCATTCGTTACTACGTTTATATTTTTAATAAAATCATCAGTTGTGCGGTTATACAAGCACACACAAACACACACACACACACGCACTCACGCACACACACAAATGCAAGTCGATCGGGGTACCTTAGTGATTCAAGTTTTGAAGAAATGTGCATCCTTGAAGCATGTGGCCATTTGGCGATGGTTTTACATCTGATTTCAAACTATTGATCAGCTCTTCGTGCCATAAAATGCAACTTGGTAAATCCAGCTCTACTGAAGCCGCTTTAACAATAAGAAAAAACAACTCTCACAAAACTTGTACCACTATTTGTACTGCAGGTTGTTTAAATCAATCTCTGAATTATGTGCACGAGCACACGATTGTGTTCGGCATGGATAGACCCTGATTTCGATTAGAAGTTCAGAGCAGCTCTTTGAGTTGCCAAATGCGATTATATAACACCAGTTCAATAGGGGCTCCTTTGGCAAATTAGCGCTCCTCTCAAAATACTCACTTAAGCTCTTTACGGAATGCGCAAGTAGGCCTACTAGATAATTAGGCATGCGTAATCACGCCGAAACGTTTCCTTCAGGCAAAAGCGAAAACAAGGCACAGTTATGTAGCACGTATTAATCAATGACTCTTTTAAAAATAAAGGTTGTCATGCAGAATTCATGAAGAGGAGTGAAAAAGCAAAAATAGCCAGGCTGAAGTTCGAGCTGGACAAACTGCAAGACCCGGAGGTGGCAGAAATATTTCCAAGCCACAATTTGAGGGAAATTTGCACCAATGCTCATTTTGGAAGCTGGTGAAGTACATGTCAACACCATGACCACCACCTTCAACTCAGCAGTGACAGATGCCGCCACTGAGGGCCTTGGCAAGCACCACCCAAAGAAGAAACCGTGGACCAAGCCTGAACTTTTGGACCTGTGTGGCAAATGCAGAGAGATGAAAATGAAAAAGAACATCTCACAGGGAGCTGATGCCTACCTAGGACTCAGAAACAGTGACATCCGAAAAGGAATACGAACAGCAAAACAGAACTGGATAGAAGATCAATGCCAGGAAATGGAGAACAACCTGCATAAGAACAACAGCAAGAAGGCTTACCAGATTGTGAAGAGGCTGACAAGTGTTAAACAACCAAAGGTCTCCACTATCCAAACCAAGTCTGGTTTATGGTCTTACAGAAAAACAAGAAGTATTGTATAGATGGACAACCTTTACAACCACACACTAAACGGAGACCCATCAGTTCTAGCATGTCCACAGAACAGAGAAGAAAGCGAAATCCTTCCAATTCTCCGAGAAGAAGTTGAGACAGCAATGCAATCGCTGAAGAAGGGGAAGTCAGCGGGGATGGACAACATGCCCGCAGAATATCTTCAAGCAGGAGAAGGAGCTATGATTGACTGTCCTTGCCATTATCTGTAACAAGATCTGGTAGAGTGGGGAGTGGCCTACACCATGGACCCAGTCGCTTGTTATCACTCTTCCCAAAAAGGAGTGTCAAAACTACCGCAGCATCTGTCATCCCAGCAAAGTCATCCTGAAAATAATACTCAACAGGTTGAAACCCCAAGCTGAACAAATCATAGCTGAAGAACAAGCAGGATTCAGGGCAGGGCGAAGTACCACTGAACAGATTTTCAACGACAGAATGATCTGCGAGAAATACCTACAGAACTGACAACATCTACATGTATATCATGTGTTCGTAGACTTCAAGAAAGCGTTTGACCGAGTCTGGCATGCAGCTCTGTGGGCAAACGCTAGAATGTACAACATCAGCCCTAAAATTATTGAAGTCATCAAAAGCCCGTATTACAAGGCTACCAGTGCAGCCCTCCGCAACAGCGCCATCGGGAACTGGTTCAGAACAACAATCGGCATGCGTTAAAGATGTCTACTTTCTACACCCCTCTTCAACATCTTTCTGGAGCGCATCATGTGAGGTGCCCATGCATTAAATTTAGCACTTAACTTATTTTGTATCGTTTTATTTGTTGACTGCAAGACTGTGTTCGAAGCCCTTAATTCAAATATTAGTAAAGAGAAAAAATACATTTTTTTAAAATAAAATGTACAGTCCATAGTCTAATCTAAAATGAAACTCAATACATATTGTTGGATTCCTTCTCACTGTGGATTTATTTTCAACGGATGGGTTGATCGAACTGCTAAACGGGGCCGGGGAGCTGCTAATATAAATGCGTTATGACTAGAAATTATGTGTGTCTTCTAATGAATTACAACGATTAGTGGAAAGTAATATAAAGAAAACGTTTTACTTTAATAAACAATATGAAAAGCACCGTGGAGTATCCAGATCAGTGGTGACAATGGTCTACAGAATATTTTTAAATTCTATAAGAACTAAATATAGCAGCAATGTGAATTATTTATGTAATAACACTCATTTTCTGAGTCATGTATTATTTGATTGCAACTGTACACGTGGATATTTACCTGTCAGCTTTCAGTCCTTAACATCTTTCATGGATAACGTTGGCTTTGATTTATGTGTTGATTTGGCCAAAGCATTGATTGTTTCTTCTGCCGGACAGTTTCTTTGAGGTGGTTTGATTGCCAATCTATGTGTCCGTGTGTGTGTTTTTGTGTGTGTGTGCGTGTGTGTGTATGTATTTGCTACCGCTGAATGGTGACGATCTTCCCTCTTACACGTGCGAGCTGTCACACTCATCAATTGTGTAGTTTTAATATATGTGTGTGCGTGCGTGCGTGCGTGCGTGTGTGTATGTTTGTATGTGTGTGTGATTTAATTGTCTTATCTTTTTGAGGGAAAAGACATACACATTAATAAACCTGTAAATCGGCAGTGTTAAGCCCCGTTTTGGTGAATTTACTGCCAAGTGATGATGATGATGATGATGATGCGGTGTGTGTATGATGAAAAGAACCACTCACTCCATACCGGATCGGTAGTCGCCCGGGTCACCAAGGACCGCGCCTTCCGTTGGCCGCTAGGACTTAGTTGATAAGTGTGTTACTGATGGACAACTTAAAAAGATCCGCACGAGAGACAACATCGCCATAGAAACCTCGAATGTCAGTACCCAAACTGCGGAGGGAAAATTAGAGTAACTGGCCCACGAGCTGGACCACTATCGATGGCGCCCCAAAAGTTATGTACGTCATCAGTACAACGTCAGTTCATTTCGTGAATACAATTACGTGATTTGATTTCCTTGTTATAGGGTCCAGTGAACCTTCAGCGGTCGTAGCTGGGCCACACATTTATGTGACACACAAAAGAGTTATGTAGAAAGGTACTCACAAATCGGTGTTCACAAGGAAGACGCCCCCGCCAACGTTGACAGTCATACACTGGACCGTATACTTTGTCAACTGTGGCGGGGTATCTTCTTTGTGAACACTGAGTTGTTATTCCCTATCTGCATGATCATGCTGCCCTGGCGAGGTTGAAGCCAATTTGGAAAGACAGGACCATCAGTCTTCATTCCAAGGTAAGGCTGCTGCGCTCCCTTGTCATCTCCATCTTCCTATATGCTTGAGAAACATGGACCCTCACAGCATATCTCCAACGAAGAATACAAAGCATGGAGATGAGGTGCTACAGAAGGATTCTGGGCATTTTCTATACCCAGCACATCACCAACAACGAAGTCCGACAAACCATCACACAAGCCATTGGACAACACGATGACCTGCTCACAGTGGTGAAGAAACGGAAACTCCGATGGTATGGTCACGTCACCACATCATCAGGTCTTGCAAAGACCATCCTGCAAGGCTCAGTGCAAGGAGGTAGAAGAAGAGGGAAACCGAAAATGAGGTGGGAGGACAACATTCGAGAATGGACTGGTTTGACACTGAGCGAAACAATCAGGGTTGCTGAGGACAGGGAAAGATGGAGTACGCTGGTTAAACGATCATCTGTGGTGCCCCAACAACCTCCGAGTTACGGAATGGGATAGGATAGGACATGATCATGCAGTGTTAAAAAACGCTCTTTCTCTCTGTATAACAAAAGAATTAGGTACATGCTGAGCATCATGACTATTTATCATGTGAGTGGAAGGTTGAAAGTTTTATACCTTAAATGTGCAGGCTTAATTTGGCTTGTTTGTTATAACGACGATGATGACGATGAAGATGATTGTGATGGTGATGAGGAGTAGAAGGTCGAAAAGGAATGACGTGGAAAAGAGAAAACGGATAATGTTGACAGCAAGCAAAAGACATTAAATTGGTGATAACGTTGACAATGATGATAACTACAAACATGTATCATAATGCCGTCGACGACAACAATGACGATGATGATGATGATGACGACAACTACGACGATGACGACGACGACGACGACGACGACGATGATGATGATGATGATGATGATGATGATGATGATGATGATGATGATTCTTCGACGACAATGATTTCAGACAACGATGATAACAAAGAGAACTTACCCAATTTCTCAGCTGCCGTGCTGGCCATCTCCACCAAGACATCGTCGTCAATGATTTGATGTCGTAGATTCTGGTCGCTGTAGCTTCGCTGTAGGATTTCCTCCGAGAATAAGCCGTTGTGATCATTCCTGGGGAAGAAGAACACACACACACACACATACATACACACACACACGCAAGCACATATACTGCTAGAATGAAATTGTATAGTTCTCCAATTATTATATTTTTAAAATATTATCTGTATTAATAAAGTCAAAGCTGTACATTTTACTGTTTTGATGTTACATGTACTTGTCATTTTTTTCTTTCTCTGTTTTAGTATCTATCATATATCTAACTGTTTGTTTACACGTTAATATCTTTTTTAACATGTATTCTTTCTTGTTACATTTGACGGGACCATCAGTCTACATTCCGGGGTAGGACTGCTGCGCTCCCTTGTCATCTCCGTCTTCTTGTGTGCTTGCGAGGCATGGACCCTCACGGCGGATCTGCAGCGAGGAGTACAGGGCATGGAGATGGGGTGCTGCAGAGGACTTCAGGGCATTTCCTATACCCAGCACATCACCAAGGACGAAGTCCGACAGACCATCACACAAGCCATTGAACAACACGATGACCTGCTCACAGTGGTGAAAAAACGGGAACTCCGGTGGTATAGCCACGTCACCAGATCATCAGGTTTTGCAAAGACCATCCTGCGAGGCACAGTGAAAGGAGGTAGAAGAAGAGGGAGACTGAAAAAGAGGTGGGAGGACAACATTCGAGAATGGACTGGTTTGACACTGAGCGAAACAATCAGGGTTGCTGAGGACAGGGAAAGATGGAGTATGCTGGTTAAACGATCATCTGTGGTGCCCCTACAACCTCCGAGTTACGGGATAGGATAGGATAGGATAGGAAGTTATCAAAACGTGCTTGCTCCAGACATTTGTAGGCTAATGGCAACCAGGATCAATGATCCACTCGAGCGAGAAAAAGGATTGTGCGTGGTTGCCACATCATATATAGTAAATGTATAGTTTGTCTCTTGCCTTATTTTCAGACACCCCACCCACCCCCACTCACCTCTCTACCCTACCCCCACACACATACACACATCGCATCTTCTCTTTACCTTCTCCTTACTTCCCCAGCAAGGGATAAGCCGGCGATAGGCAAAACGTTAATTAATTTAAGAAAAAACAAAAGTTTCACTTAGACATAAACTGCAATACTAATTAAGAAGTGGCATTTATTGCAATTTCCTTTTCAGCCCTTTTTTTACCTATCTTTTTTTGTTTTTTTTTCTCCTCCTGATTTCATTTCTTCTGATTATCCTTTCGTCTTCTTCTGTTCTCTTCTATTTATTTTTCTTCCTCCCCCTCTTTCTTCATCTCTCTTCATCCTCTGTTCTTCTTTCTCCTCTCTCTCCTTCCTTCTTTTCTCTTCCTCCTCCTTTTCTTTTCCTCCTTTTCCTCTTCCTTCTCTCCACCTACTTCTCCCTCTTCTTCTTCCTTCTCTTCCTCCTCCTCTTGTCCTTCTCCCTTCTTCTCCGTCATTTTCCTCCTCCTCCTCCTCCTTCGTCGTCGTCTTCTTCTTCTTCCGTTGGATGCTTACGTAGGATTCTTTCATGAGGCCAAAAGATTGATCGCGTATGCCACAACAAAATATAAAATCAAAAGCTCTCCTCCACTCGAGCATCAATTTTTTCAGCATCAATTTTCGTGACACACAAAACGCTGCATTCTCAATGCATTTAACAAGTCTTAGCTATGGTCGCTAATTGCGATGAGTTCTGCAGCATTTATGTTTCGATTAATTTTAACAAGTTTTATTTAAAAAAAATATAGGCTTTATCTGTTTCACAATGGAACAGCATCAGTTGTAGGATGTGAAGAGAAGAGAAGAGAAAGAGAAAGAGAGAAAGAGAGAGAGAGAGAGAGAGAGAGAGAGAGAGAGAGAGAGAGAGAGAGAGAGAGAGAGAGAGAGAGAGAGAGAGAGAGAGAGAGAGAGAGAGAGAGAGTCACAGTCAGATTTGTTTGTTTTTTACATGAAGTATGGAGGTTGTTTTCTTCTGTGTCATTTTGGTATCCCAAGTTGTTGTAATGTTTGCCATAATATATAGCTTGTAGCGATGTTATTGTATTGTTTGAACCACCAGTTACGCTTTTGTACTCTGTATTGAATTTGGCAATGAAATGATTCAAGTGTGTGTAAGTGTGGGTGGGTGGGTGTGTGTGTGTGTGTGTGTGTAAGTGTGTGTGTGTGAGTGGGTGGGTGGGTGAGATAGAGAGAAAGTGAGAGATAGAGAATTTGTGACTGGGAGTGTAGTATGTGCGAGCATGCGTACGTTTGTGTATGCGAGTTAATGTGTCTTTCTGTCTGTCTTTTTGTCCTATTGCCTATATTATGTCAATCTGTGTTATCTGTCTGTGCGTTTGCGTGTGCTTACCTTCGTAGCGTATCCATAACTTTGTGGTTATTCATGTTGATGAGGCTCTTAACAGCGCGCCGAACAAAATAGTCCTGCAACATTCGTCAACAAATAATTAAATTTAGTAAAGTGTAACAATAATTCACCCAACTTCAAATAAATTCTACGTGTGATTAGCATGTACATTATTCCGCGTAAATTATTCCTGCTAGAAGCAAAGCTAGTTTCATGAGGCAGTTATCGAGATGGAATTTCCAACACGAAACCAATTCTGCACATGAGAAAACACGTTTCTACATCTAGCAATTTCAATGTTTGGTGCGAAGTATTTCTGCTTCCAGCAACAGTACTATTACACAACAGGTAGTAAATGAGTCAAAATGGTTGCGTAAAAACCGCATGAAGTTAAATCAATTGCAGACACCTTTCCTTTACAAAAATTAAAAATGTAATTTAAAATAATAATAATAATAATAATAATAATAATAATAATAATAATAATAATAATAATAATAATAATAATAATAATAATTTATATGACACGGTGAACAATTTGACGTGGTAGCGTCATCCCGCACCAAAAAAAAAAAAAAAAAAAAAAAAAAGGTGTCAGTGGGGTTAATAAAATCATCTTGGAGAATATTATAGTCTTTATTAGATGCGGACCTCGAAGTGAAATGAAAGGTCTATCTTCTATAACTTCTGCTGCCAAAGGTTTCCTATTGTGCTGTGGAATTACGACACAAATTGACAATGCCACTTTGAGGCGTTCTGAACTATTTAGGCTGTAACGACTGGACGTTTTGACAATCGAATGGCGGAGAGATGCGAATTTTACCAAAGGGTCTTGGCCTGGTGGCACAGTTGGTATAGTGGCTGGCTTCCTATGCGGGAAGATCGCGGGTTTGATTCCCGCGAAGAGCAAACTTAATAATAATAATAATACAGGATGCTATACGCGCTTTTCCCCAAATCACTCAGGCTCAAAGCGCGGCGATCTATACCAACATACACGCTCAAACTTATATGACTTAGTTAAGAGACTAATTCAGGTCACCTAGGATTTTCTCCGGGGTCTTCCGGTTTCCATTTCCTCCATTCAATAATTATACTGGATGCAGTCTATTTTTAAAATTTCTACAAATAAAAATGTAATAGCCTTTTCCGTCTGCTAACAGCGATCTCCATGCCTTTACACCACATGACTACGCAACAGAGGTGTGTGTTTGTTGTGCATGTGAGTGTAAGAAAACAGGGGAGAGTGTATGTTGATTACAGATCGCCGTGCTTTGTGTGACAGTATATTTTGGGCGAGGGTAGGGGGAGATGGAGGGGGGGAGGGCAACGCGGATGTGGCGCCCACTGCAATTATTATTATTATTATTAGTAGTAGTAGTAGTAGTAGTAGTAGTAGTAGTAGTAGTAGTAGTAGTAGTAGTAGTAGTAGTATGTGGTGATTTGTGAGGAAAACGCGTATATAGTATAGATTATTATTATTATTATTATTATTATTATTATTATTATTATTATTATTATTATTATTATTATTATTATTAAATATTCCCTCAAGGTAATACTTCTTCAAGCTACTCTACTACTCCATTTTTTATATCGCCAACAGCAAATCAAATATTCCGAAATAATTTAATCTTCGAACTGCCCCTTAAATTAAAATGAGTTCATATTTAGAAGAAAAAATATTTTGCTGCAACATCGCTTCCAGCAAAGATCCAAATTTATAAACTTATCGAAGCGAAATATTCTCCCACGCAGTGATTTTGATCAAGAGACTTCAGTCAGTTCGATTTAGATTAAATTTGCTGCCAAATCACGTGAACGGACATCTGCAGCGATTCAACTCCAATACAAATTAGTTCGTTTAATTTGCTGCTGTCCAACATCTTCAATCCAGGTGACCAATTTGCGTAATGTGCCAAATGAAATCAAATAGTCCGCGCACGTTTCTTCTCGCAATCAGACAACAGCAAATTATAAATTGGCATAGCGCATCACTGATTAAATCTATCGTCGTGCCCAAATAAGTATACGAAAACAACAATAGCTCATTCCTTCATTTATTTACGTCTGGCATTCTTTGTCTGCTTGTCCGTCCGTCTGTCTGTCTGTCTGTCTCCGTCTCTCTCTTGTTGTCGCTCACCACTTTCTCTGTCCATCGTTTCATCTGACGATCTCGCTGTCTCTGTTTGTCTATCTCTCTGTCTTTCTGTCTCTCTCTTCACTCTCGGTCTGTCTGTCTTTCTGTCTGTCTGTCGCTTTCTCTCTGTCTGTCTCTGTCTCGTGTGTGTAGTATTATTGAGATCTTGCCCATAAGATACAGACAAAGAGGCATCAGGTTTTCCCGAGTGCGGCAAGGAAAATAAGCTTAAATAATCTGTCCCACGCGGTTTAGTATTTCCTTCAAAATTCAAACAAGGCACTCACATTTGACAGACCCTATCATGTTGAAGAGTCAAACGAGATTAGTCAAATAGATGAAAAGTCAATTTCCTAGATTACATTATTAAAATGGACCACTAGGTCACTAGAATACGGTCTGCTCCAAGGCTTTCAGCAGAAAAGAAAAATTCAAAACAAGGGTACCTTAAGGATTTAAACATTGGTACCTTAAGTATTTAAATGCACAACAGGGTATGATTTAAAACTAGAGCGTCACTAATTGAAATAGCTGAGCTTTGTCGCTTCTTAAAAGAATACCCAAGGTACATGAAAAACAAAGAAACACACTTTTTACAAGAGAGAGAGAAAGTGAGAAAGGTGGAGAAGGGAGAGAGAGAGAGAGAGAGAGAGAGAGAGAGAGAGAGAGAGAGAGAGAGAGAGTGAGTGAGTGAGACAGACAGACACAGAGAAACCAAGGAGAGAAACCGGACGAGAGAGAGACAGAGACAGATAAAGAGATATGAGAGACACAGATATATATATATATAAGGTCCCCAGAAACAAGGTATATCTGTTTTTGTACGGTTATCTGGGGACACAGTTTGGGATTCAAGGTAACTGAAAATGCAAGGAAAAGTAAGTTTCGTCTCCTCTAGGCGACGAATTAGGTCAAGCTGTATTTGTTTCTAGGTCAACTGTCTTTTACGAACGGTTTGTTGACGCCGGATAGTGTCCTCACTTGGTTTAATACAATTTAAGAATCCAAGAAGGCAAATGGGGTTTTGGGACGGAAAAAGCGCAATTTTGTAGAGAAAAGGGTTAGGGCAAAGACTAGGGATAGATCTACAACTAACCCTTACCCGAACCCTTATATACACACACACACACAAAAGGACGAGAAGGAGGAGTGATGAAAAGAAGGAGAGTAGAGACAAGTAGGGCAAAAAACAGACAGAGAACACACACACATATATTCAGACAGACACATCCATTTAGACAGAGAAACACAGAGGCAGGCAGACAAGACGACAAAACTTCAGACAGCAGAATGATGAACCAGATAGAATTAAAAACTTAGATGAAGACAGTCATAGTGCTTCGTCTTCTTCTCTTTTCCGTAATCACACCATCTTCCCACATGTTGTCCTATAATTCTACACCTCCTACGACAGCACGGTCCCGCAGGTGCCGTTGAATTGTACTCCTGTACCTTCTAAAACCTTCAGCTGCCGCATATTCTCCTTCTGCGAGTTCCAGTACACAAACCCTCAACTGCCCACATCTTCCTTTTTTCCCACTGTGCTCGACAACATTCTATTGTTGCAGTCATCAAATGCGCACTTAGCGACTGCGACTGCGTACCCTGCAAATAATTGAAATAGAATTAATGCTATGCTGAGGGTTTTCAACGGGCGTCCGCATTTCGATCCTTCTCGACTTCTACAGCTTCCTAGCACTTCTCCTTCTATACCTACTGGTACCACCTTCTATAAATGCCCGCCGCATTCGCGTTAAATTTTCGATCACCATTGAGACCGACGCTTTAAGACTTTAAAGAAGCCGCAAGCTCACACATTTCAGCGTTAATAACAAATCATTTTGCGAATCCACAGAGAGTGTTTTCTGTCAAGAGGGTAAAAAAGGAGTTAAAGCCAAACAAATAAGTTCTTTCAAAAATAAGTTCCAAAAAAATTGTAAAATGTATTTGTTTAACTGTACCTATTAATAGAATCAAGGTCGATTCTAAAACCAGCGCTACAGCGATAGTGTGTATAGTAGACACAGTTGTTTGTTTACATACACACACATACAAGTATGTAGAACACCAAGACTGGGTTTTACTAAAAATGTAGATCATTTGTCTCTCAACCCGCATGTGTAAATAAAAAGATTGAAAACCCAAAACCAAACTCCTCTTTTTATTGTACTAACCCGAGAGAGGGAGAGAGGGAGAGAGGCGTGGAAGGGTGGGGGCGGGGTGATCACAGAAAGCGCAAGAGGGAGTACAGAAAAAATACAGGGAGAAAGAGAACTCAGGTAAAGACATGGAGGTAGACACAAAACGAAGCAGAGACTTAGACAAGGAGTTTAACAGTTCAGGTTATACGGTTCAAGTTCACAGGTAACCTATTTCAGGTCATCTTGGGAAATATTACAACAAGGCCGCATAATCCCTAGATCAATAGCCAAAATGCAGGGCTGTCTAAATACTTGGCCAATGGTGTACGTGTATCTTACGACATCAAAGAGACTTTCTGTTTACATTCGATAATTATCTAGCTTGCTACCTGCAGGCTTTGGGTGGCTCGAGTCCTAACCCGATGTTGGACAACGCTTTGAGTGCTCTTTGAAAACTAAATACTGATACGTTTATGTGTAACACGTCGAGGGTGGGGATGAGGGGTGTGGGTTGAGAAAAAGTTAAAAGGAGTCAGGAAGAAAAGTGGAAGAGAGAGAGAGATAAGTCTGTTAAACAGTGAAAGATGATAATCAGAAAGTAAGAAAAGTTAAAAGGTTGAAGAGAAAGAGGAAGAGAGAGAGGGAGAAAGAAGGGAAGGGGGGGGGGGGCACGAGAAGGAGAAAGCGAGAGAGCAAGGTTGAAAGAGATAAGGTGTTTGAGACAGAGACAGATAAACAGGCCTATCCTATCCTATCCTATCCTATCCTATCCTATCCTATCCTGTAACTCGAAAGTCGTTGGGCCACCACACATAATCGTTTAACCAGCTTTCAATGGCAAGCCAGTCCATTCTTGAATATTGTTCTCCCACCTGTCTCCCTCTTCTTCTGCCTCCTGGCACCGTGCCTTGCAAGGCCTGATGCCCTGGTGACATGGCCATACCATCGGAGTTTCCGTTTATTCCCCACCGTGAGCATGTCAAAGTGTTGTTCAAAGGCTTGTGTGATGGTCTGTCGGACTTCGTGGCTGGTGATGTTCTGGTTATAGGAAATGCCCAGAAGTCTTCTGTAGCACCTCCATGCTTTGTATTCTTCGTTGTAGGTCTGCTGTGATGGTCCATGTTTCGCAAGCGTATTGGAAGATGGAGATGACAAGATGTCATCTTCCTTCATCTAAACAGACATACACCAAGAGATAGAGAGACCTACAGCGAGGATGCGTGTGGCTGTGGAAGAAAGAAAGAGACAGAAATGTAGACAGACAGGCATAGATACCGGCATGCACTCAGAACCAGGAGCAATACTTTTTTCTTCAAAAACTAAGGATTCAAGAGAGTGGAGTTTGAAACTTCACAATCAAACTTCTTTTGCCCAGATAGTCATGAAGCTCAGAACTGCGGGATCTTTTAAGTGCCCTTTGACAACGGGTCACCTCTCAGGGCTCGAAATTAGCGGGGGCCCGGGGCCAAAAACCCGCAAAGTTGATTTCGGGCTCGGAAAGTTGAAAAACGAAGGGCCCACTTGGCCCGCAAAATAATTCGTCTGCTACAGCTAGGCAGTTTCGTATTTGGGCCAAGGGAAGCAACCCACACCGGTGCCCTAAATTTGGACAGAAAAAAAAAGAGAGAAAAGAAGCGAAAACCCTTTAATTTTGCACTCAAAAGTTTAATATACACTTCAATATCTTTTTAATATAATAAACAAAAGGCTATGGCACAACATAAGCGCAAAATGTCCATCTTTGCAAGTACGAAAGTATGGCTACATATCGTCGCCATACAGTTGCTAAAACAATCGTCGATGGCGTATTTTCCAATTTTTTGGGAAGCGAAAGACGCCAGAAGAAAACGTCGACGAAAGGAAAGAACAAGAAATAGAGAGAAAAAAGAAGTATGAAGAGGAAAAAAGATCAAGGAACTACTATGAAGGGTGGAAAAAAAGATTTCCATGGCATGGCCTTGAAGTGAACGAGGAAGAGTACTGTTAAGTTTAGTTCCCTTTCATGGTTTTGTTTTGAACTTTTGTGCATTGAGGTCAGATTTTTTGTTAGGTTACTCATATTAAAAATTTCATTATGTGTATTGTGCAATACTCAGTCACAAAACTGAAAAGTATTATACAAGAGACTCACTTGATTTTTTTCTATTTTGTTTAATGGCCATTTCAGGCTCACTAGTCACTGGAATATGTGTGTCACTGAATGTGTGCTTGTGTGTGTGTGTGTTTGTGTTTTTCCCCCTTTTTTGTTGGTAATGTTTGAAAGTGAAAGAAAATGCAAATAAAAATGACATCACTCAGCAAAATTGGAAATTCAATTGTTTTTAGTTTAGATTATCAGACAAATTGTACTTTCTTCTTATTATATTGTCAATAATTCTTTTGTTTTTGTTGCATTATTTTTTAAGTTGGGCCCCGAAAGTTGCTTGTGGGCCCTCAAATTTTTCAATCAAGGGACCCGGTGGCCCCCAAAGAAAAAAGTTAATTTCTAGCCCTGCCTCTATATATTGAAAAGAACCAGACTGCAAAAAGACAAATTGGAAAAAGCTACGAATCATGAACACTTTTCGCCCCGACGGCTACGTGGTGTAGGAGGGATAGCAGGAGTTTTTCAGTGCTCCAAAGAAGACAGTAAGCGTAAAAATCGCTTGTTAAGGTTAACACTTTGTTGCTGTTGTTGTTGCCGAGACTGCGAGACTGGGAGCCGCAACTATTAACTGCCGCAAAGTCTTTTGTGTGTGTTAACTTCCACATGGAGTGGATTGAGAATTAACACTTTCGCTTGCAAGATATTTTACGTGCCCCTGTCTCAGTGTCACAACCGTAGTAGCTAAAACGGAGGGGAGTTGGGAATAAGGGTAAAGAATCAAAAGTTGAGAATTAAGATTCAAAAGTTGCGAAATGCAAGTCTACGGGATCTTGTTAAGGTACCCCATATAAGGGGAGATGTTACTTCTACATTACACAGACTTACAACAACAAAAAAAGAATTGAAAAAAAAACTAATTTGCGTGAAATTTTACGTGCTCCAGACAAAGTGTTACTTCTATGGTGAATAGTGGCAGAAGTAAAAAGTCAAATCCGCAATTCCATTGTCCATTAGGCAAATGAAATGTGTAGGTTGAAAAGTCTACAGCAGTTTTAAAGGAAATGTACTCTTTAATCGAACTGAGAGAGCTGAACTATTGAAAATTGACAAGCTTAGCGGGAAGTGACAGACACGACTGTTGACTCTCTGTCGCTTTCTGTCTGTCGATCTGACTGTCTGTTTCTGTCTGTCTGTATGTCTGTCTGTCTCTACCCCCCCTCCCACCCCACCATCCTCCCCTATGTACTCCCCCTTCCTATTTCCCGTCTCCCATATCGTTAAACATCAGTCTCAAAGAACACATTCCGCTTTCAATTGCTACAAATCTCATCCGCAATACTTTTATCAAAACTAATGTCTGGATAATAGATTTTGTACCGATTGGATATTCTCTCTCTCTCTCTCTCTCTCTCTCTCTCTCTCTCTCTCTCTCTCTCTCTCTTTCTTTCTTTCCTCCCATCCCCCCCCCCCCCACCTAATACGTCGTCCAAAAATGCGTCTGACTAAAAGAATATTTAAATACCCGTTACACATTTCATTTACATATCTGAAGGAGGACAATGAGACTGTCTGGCAGTAATTTTGTATTATATAAAATAAGATTTTCCAGAATTGAGATCTGTCAGGGACGTCTTTTCACTTTACACATTAAGTCCTTCCCAATGTCATATTTATGTCTACGTGACGGATAGTGTTTGCGAAATTACTTTTCAATATCCCGTTAGCGCACGTTTTGTATGCCGAAAGCTGTGGGTTCGAACCCCGCAAGGGAACTAAATTGTGTGACTTAGGTGCGACACTTTTCAGACCACAGAGTGGTTTTTACCGGGTGCTCCGGATTCCTATCTACCTTTATTAATGGTAATAATGGTCACAGTCGATGTAAAAAAACAACATGTCACAAATAATAATTCCAGTTCCTTTTCATCTTCTAATAGCGATCTCGCTGCCTTTACATTACAAGTTCAAGAGAGGAGAGCGTGTCTGTTGTGTACTGTAACACGTGAGCGCATATGTTGACTACAGATCGCCGCGCCCTGAGTCTGATTTAAAAAGCATACGCGCATAGACGCATACAAATACTTATTATCACAACAGAGAAATTCCATCGTGGTGTCAACAGTACATTACAATGATTTAATAATGATATATTGTCCATTATTATTATTATTATTATTATTATTATTATTATTATTATTATTATTATTATTATTATTATTATTATTATTATTATTATATTAGTTCCTCTCTAACCCAGTAACCGAGAAACTGAATTCCTGATCTGTTCCGAAGCAAATTGACTGAGTGCTAGTGATATTGCTCATAAAGAAGCCCAGACGAATCACTTTGTCCAATCTAGAATCTGAACTACACAATTGGGATGGCTCAAGAATTTTTTTTTTAAAAGGCACAAAGGCAAAATGAAAAAAGACTGTTGGAGCCTTGAGGTGTAAATGAAAATTTTCCAGAATAAAAAAATCGGTATGAAGTCAGAAGAAAAGTTTAGTAAAAAAAACACCATTCCACGTATAAAAATATTACCCTTATTCTTCCAAAGTTAGAAAGGCATGTATTTGTCACTAGGACTCTCTCTCTCTCTTTCTCTCTCTTTCTCTCTCTCTCTCTCTCTCTCTCTCTCTCTCTCTCTCTCTCTCTCTCTCTCTCTCTCTCTCTCTCTCCCTTTGGGTCTCACTCTGTCTGTCTGTCTCTCTCTCTCTTCACAACCCCAGCACTGTTCCTATCTTAAAAGGCCCCATTTTGAAGACTTTGCTTAACTTTATGATCTATGTTTTGACAAAGTTTTTAAATGGGGTTTCAACCCGTTGAGTATTATTTTCAGGAGAACCTTGCTGGGATGGCTGATGAGGCTGATGGTGCGGTGATTTTCACACTGCTGAAGGTTACCTTTTTTGGGAAGAGTGATGACAAGCGACTGGGTCCATGGTATAGGCCACTCCCCACTCTGCCAGATCCTGTTACAGATAATGGTGAGTGTGTCGATCATCGCTTCTCCTCCTGCTTGAAGCAGTTCCGCGGGTATCTTGTCCACTCCCGCTGACTTCCCTTTCTTCTGCGATTGCACTGCTGCATCATCTTCTTCTCTGAGAATTGGGAAGGATTTCTTCTTCTTCTCTGTTCTCTGGACATGCTAGAACTGATGGGTCTCCGTTTGGTTTGTGGTTGTAAAGGTCGGAGCAGTACTCTGTCCATCTGTCCAAGACTTCTTGTTCTTCTGTAAGGCATATATGCCAGACTTGCTTTGGATCGTGGAGACCTTGGGCTGTTTAACACTTGTCAGCCGCTTCACAGTCTGGTAAGCCTTCTTGCTGTTGTTCTTGTTCAGACTGTATATTTCCTGGCATTGATCTTCTATCCAGTTCTCCTTTGCTGTGCGCATGCCTTTTCGGATGTCATTGTTGATTTTTCGGTAGACATCAGCTCCCTGTGAAGTGTTCTTTTTCTTTTCTTTTTTTTATCTCTCTTCGTTTATCACACAGGTCCAAAAGTTCAGGTGTGATCCACAGCTTCTCCTTTGCCCGGTGCTTTCCAAGGATCTCAGTGGCGGCATCTGTCACAGCTAAGTTGAAGGTGGTGGTCATGGTGTTGACATCTACTTCATCAGCTCCGAAAATGAGCAGTGGTGCAAATTTCCCCCAATTGTGTCCTGAAATATTTCTGCCACCTCCGGGTCTTGCAGTTTGTCCAGGTCGAACTTCAGCCTAGTGCACTTTGCTGTGTTAACTCTATTCAAGTGAAGTCGGAAAGAAATCATCACGGGATCGTGGTCACTTCGGATGTCTGCTCCTGGAAAAGTGCGTGTCCTGCCAATGTTGATGCTTGATCTGAAGCGTTTCTTGACCATGATGTAGTCGATCTGATTGTGATGCTCCCCGCCGGGACTGTGCCATGTCCATCGTCTGGATTTTTTGTGGAGACCAAGCCTGTTTGCAGTATCAGATTGTTGCAGTTGGCAAACTCCAACAGTCTCAGACCCCTGTCATTTGTCTCGTTGTTGCAGTAGGGTCCACATGTGTCTCCCCAGTTGTGGTGCGCATCTTGGCCCACCTTGGCATTCCAGTCGCCTTGCACTATGACTATGTCCTTCTTCGGCACTTGGACAAGGACAGCCTGTAGATTTTCATAGAAATCCTCCACTTCGCTGTCGTCATAGTCTGATGTTGGGGCATAGGCCTGGATGATGGTGATGTTGAAAGGGGCTGCTCTCAGACGGATGGTAATGAGTCTACTGGAGACTGGGCGGCAACCCATGACAGTGGCTAGAATGTTCTTGTGGACCTAGAATTCAACTCCATGTTCGTGCCTGTCATCTCTTCCGCTGAAGTAAAGCTTTCTTTCTTATTAAAGTTTTTTTTTCTGGAGAATAAAATTTTCTGCTGCTATATGAATTTGCTGCACACATTTTACATAATTACTGTTAACAAAATCTGTATCATACGATAATATAATAATAGAGATTGATACATTTTCTAATCAACATGGCTATAAAAAATACTTCGGTATAAAATCATTTTCAGTTTCGTTATGAGCATAATTATTATAAATCGATATAGTAATAGGTAAGTGATCACGTCCAAGCGGACCATTGTCTACATCCCATACACACTCAGCAACAGATTCGGAATAACAAACGTCACATCAGTGGCTGAAGGGCGATGAGTGGACACAGGTGGAATTCGCGTGATCCTACCATCAGTAATAAAAATCAATTCAGAGTCTGTTACACTTTCATAGAAACTGTTATTAATTGCATTATGACAACTTGTATCCCACACAGGTGAATGTGTAATAAAATCGCCACATATAATCAAAATATGTTCTGTGACCTCAAAAGACCCTATCCAGTCACGGTTGATACTGTCAGTACCTCTCGGATAATAAATAGATTAAAAAAAATTAATATACAGGTCTTTGGTCACCTTTAATTTCACCACAGATGAGTATGAAACGTCTGCTAAATTCTTGGAGACTGGTAGTGATGCGATGTCGTAGCCCAAATCATTTCTGCTGTAAATAACCGCTTGCTCTTTGTTACTATTAGACTTAGTGACAGGTGGATACTAGAAACCTTTCAATTTAGGTAATTTATATTTGTTAACACGTAACGATTGCAAACACAATATAGGATGTTCATTAACAATTAAGTATAGTTTAAATATTGTACATTAAAAGAAACAGAACTGCAGTTCCAATGTAAAGTAGGTGTTGTTTTTTCATGTAACGCTAAAAAGACATTGAAAATTAACATTTATAACAATCAAGGTTTATAGTTGATCCAGTATGCTTGATGAAAACAGAAACAGGGAATGCACGGGCGATTCCCGGTATTGCTTAGTCAATACCACTGAGTTGGAAAGTGGATTGGGGAGTGCAGGTAGAAGTTGCCTTTCCAGTCATAATATTCAGGAAAGTGGTTTGCACGGTTTAAACGCCGCGCAAGTCTTCGTAGCTTCTCCCACACCACCCTGAGGACGTGGCGGCCGATGTTGCAAGCTAGGATATTGGATCCCCGCTTAGTTGGAAGAATAGTGTCTCTCAGGGCATGAAGAGGCAAGTTGTCGTTGTTA
Organism: Oncomelania hupensis; assembly: GCA_036898135.1. Taxonomy (NCBI): domain Eukaryota; kingdom Metazoa; phylum Mollusca; class Gastropoda; order Littorinimorpha; family Pomatiopsidae; genus Oncomelania; species Oncomelania hupensis. The sequence continues at coordinate 52,213,664 of CM072518.1, read as the reverse complement.
GCAAAGGAGACTTGCTGATCTTCCTCCAACTCCGCAAACACAACAGCTTTAAAAAGACCTTTCTTTTGTTGTAGCTTGGAATCGGACACAGCGGGGAGCTTGCTGCTGACAATCTTTGATGTTGGATAGCTGGACGAAATGTTCTTGATTGATTGTACAAATTGTTTACTGGCAGATCTTGGGTCCTGATTCTTTAGGTTATTGATGCCACAATGGACCACGACAGCTTTAGGGGAGGGGGGGGGGGCGGGGGACTTTATTCTGAGCTGATTTGAGGGCTGGTTCCAAGTCGCATATATTGTGAGCTGTACACTTCTCTGCCTCGAAACCGTACGATTGCCCCAGCCTTTTCTCTTGCACATCATTCAGTACAGAATCATCAAGAATCACAATAGGTCTATCGCTTCCGCATTCCATTCTTTCAACCTCACCGGAAGTATCGTCACGGGCGATGTCACCGATGTTGTGACTTTTTTTTTTTTTTGGTCTGGCCTAGTATATTTGCGCTCTTCTTGTCGCCTGAAGCTACAGGCCTAGATTTCAGCATCGATATCGATTCTGACGATTCTTTGTTTCGGATGGTAAGTTGAAAACAGCTGCCGGCAACTTCAGTGCTTGAGCAATTGACGGGCAGTTCTCGTTGCCAGGTACCGTTCGCGTCGTCTACTTCGAAACGGCAATCAGAGAATTAATTTTTTCGTCTTGATCTCGAATGATATTTTCCAGCACGGGAATTCGAGAACAAAAGTAAAGGATGTCACGAGTCAACTCAGAAATTGCACTCACTGCGGTAACAGCAGGCTTAGTGGTAGTGTTTATAGTGATGGTAGTCGCATCGCTTGTTCCCGACTCCTGGCTGGTATCAACGTCCTTAGATATAGTCACTTGCATCGCCTCAGATGATAGCACTCGTTTCGTATTTTTTCGTGTTTATTGACTTTTTTCTTTCTTTGGATTCTAGTCTTGGCCATCCTCCTTTGATACTGAACAAAGCCTCCCCCACCCCCACCCCCCATCCCCCGGAAATAATTCTCTGGTTAGAGTTGGATGAAGCTTTCTGCATGCATGTTGGTGTAGGAATCCAGTTAAAGTCTACAGTTTGTCCTGTTCCAATGTATTATAATAAGGATTGTTCTTTTTAACAACACGGTTTGTTTGTTTTTTTTTAGCTCAAAGAATTGTTCAAGCTACCGAGATCCAGCATGTACTGAAACGTTCGGCTAATCTCTCAGTCGAACCCACAACGTAGGTTCTTCCTACTGAATTTCGTTGACCCACCACTCCCTGAAAGGATGTATTGTGATTCAAAGAAGAGGATTAATCTGTGTTCTTTCCTATATTCTTCTATACATGCACGCAAAACCAATAAGCCAATTTTTATTTTAAAAAAAAAACACCCAAGTGATCTTGACGCTAGCGGAGTGTCAGAGATCTAGCAAGCTGTGTGGGCGAATGCCTTCGACAGCCTCTGACATTGAGATTGGGTTCAGATTTGCTTTCGGAGCCGACTGCTTCTATAATATTAAAATTAGTCCGATTGAGGCACACACAAAAAAAGTCTGTGTGTTTCCACTAGTGATCGAACCAGCAAATGTCTGCAACAGAAAGTCCGCTACTCTATCTTGAGGACCATACTGCTGTATTCTGACCTATTGTATCTGTTGGCCCCTAAAGGATGCACCTCTGCGCCCCAAAAGAATGAACTAATCTGCGAATGAAAGCAGGGGAAAATCCTGCAGAGTACCTTTCAAAGTAAGTTCTCCCCGGTAAGCAGACGACTTAATTTCCGCCCTTTGCATTGTGGGAGTACATACCCGTACGATCCGAAGCGCACGGAATGAAAGAGCGAGATGAAATGAAGCGGGGAAAGTGCGCATCGGTCCTTCCTGTGTAATTAATGCATGTGGGTAGATCTGAAGAGAGGGGTGAGGGTGAACAGAGAAAGGAGGGGTAAACACAGAGAGAGAGAGAGAGAGAGAGAGAGAGAGAGAGAGAGAGAGAGAGAGGGGGGGGGGGGAAGAGAAGAGAAATGAACGAGAGAGATAGGAAGTGTGAGCGAGAGAGAGAAAAAAAATGAAGGAAGATGGCCGAGAGGAAATGAGTGAGTAAATGAGAGAGAAAGAGAGAGAGAGAGAGAGAGAGAGAGAGAGAGAGAGAGAGAGAGAGAGAGAGAGAGAGAGAGAGAAGTCGAAGTCGAAGTCGAAACCTTTAATAGGATAATAGCATTAGGTCCTATGGACCTGTCTTACAGCTATTCCTTAATAAAATTGTAAAATAACAGAAATAAAAAATTCAGAACAAAATAAATAACATACAATTGATTTGAAACTAGCATCCTTCGGATGAGAGTATAAACCGAGGTCTGGTCTGTATCGCATACATTCCATCATAACGGACTTTAAAGATCCTGACGCTCATGTCCTAGACGGGTGAGTGCCGGTGACAAGAAAACACCCAGCATGCACCTAGGTCCTTCTCCCCCATCCCTGGCTGCCCAGGATTGTGCTCAGTTGTCCGGGCGTCAGACCATGCGCCCAAAGGCTGCGGGTGGGCGTCTCGGGCGCCTTGAGTTAGATCCTGTATCGGCCAGCGCTTTGAGCAGCTCTTGAGCTGGAAAAGCGCTATATAAGAACGATTAAATAAATAAATAAAAAAAACAACTAACACAAACCTTAACAATGGTAAGAATTTAAAATATAAAAAAGTAAGAAAATTAATGTACCGAAATACACATACTCCCTCCCTCCATCCCTCTCCAATACCCCTTCCCTACTACTACTCTCCCCTCCCCCCACCACCACAACCACACACATACACAAGCTAAATTCACACCCCAACAAATTAAACTGACACAAGATAGGAAGAACAAATGTAAACAATCAACTTAAATATTAGAAGCAATGGAAAATAGTTATTTGTGGAGTCTAGTTTTAAACAATGTTAATGATTTACTTTCCTTGATCTCTGATGGTAGAGAATTCCACATACTTGGACCAGAATATGAGAGAGAGAGAGAGAGAGAGAGAGAGAGAGAGAGAGAGAGAGAGAGAGAGAGAGAGAGAGAGAGAGAGAGAGAGAGGGAGTGATTGAATGAGAAAGAGCGGGGGAGAGAGATACAGACTGAAAATGAAAACGATGGTCAACATTGCGTTTTAGAGAGCGAGGGAGAGAGAAAGAAGAAGAGAAGAGGACAGAGTGAGAGACAGAGAAGAGAAGAGGAGAGATAGAAGAAAGAGAGAGAGAAGAGACGAGAGAGAGAGAGAAAGAGAGAGAGAGAAAGAGAGGTGGGGGAAAAGCCTACCAGAAAATGCAATTCACCCACTCTGTTGAAATAGCCCTCACCCCACTCCCCAAATACCCCCACATGCGAATCACCCTCACCACCCCCACCCCCCACTTCTCTTAAACAAACCGTAAAGGTGATGGGGTGCTGATGGACGGAGTAAGGGTAAAGGTAAAGGTAAAGGTAGTCCCATAGCCTTGTGGCCGTAGGGGAGCGTGATGTTGGAGATCACACTTATCTTGGGCCAGCGTAATGAGGGTGATGCCCAACTCTCTCCCTCGCTGCTTTACCTTCCCCACCCTCAAGAGAGTAGGTACTCAATCACAGTTGAGTCAACTGGGGGCGTTGTTGTTTGTCGCTTCACTAGCGGTCACCCATCCACGGAGTAAGGCCTATTCAATAACCAAACACAAGCGTGCAATAGAAAAGGTTCAACCTTGGGACCCTGTCCAATAGTTTATTCGCTGATGATTGCAGGAAACGGTCATTATTCGAGCAAATAAAACCCCACAAAAACAATAGAAGGAGGTCTTTTTAAAGCTTTGAGCCATCGTTAACCGGAGATAATAAAATACACACACAAAAAGTCGAAGGTTTCGCCTCAATGAATATTGAACAGCGCAAAGCTCATCGGATTGGAGTTAAAAACACTTCAAACAGAATGCATGCAGTAATCGCACTTCGTAGCTGAGACTTGCCAAGGCTTACGTTCTGCCTCTCACCACTGGCCAGTCTCAGCTACGCTTTGTGAGTGGATCTAGCAATCAAGTCTAAACTCGGAACGGACTTCGTGTTTGATTTAGCCGCAAAGCAGAGTCGCCTTGAAATATTATACTTTTTTTAATTGAAATATAGGCACCTCATCAGAATTATTTTCTGTTTTGAGAGTATGGATTATGACAGGAAAGGGCATGGCCAGCTTCAAATAAATATGCCTCATACATAAGTCCATCGGAGCGGCTCAGAGATGCTTGCGGGAGACAGTGCGCGGCTTGCAGTAAGTTGGCATCTGGCACCTTGGGCTGCATGGGATCGATCCTCAAAACAAACAACAACAAAAAAAACAACACAAAAACACACACACAATTTACTTTTGTTTGGTGTATGTAATCAATCTATACTTCAACTTGTTTGTTGGTTGATCCTGGTGTGATCATCAATAAAAACACAAGTTTCCTTTCCCTTGCTCTCCGTCCGTCTCCCCTCCTTCCTTCCGCTCCCACTCTCCCTTCTTTGTTCTCGATAGATAAAACTTCAAGAAAACCAACAAAGTTCCAAACTCCGCCATAACATCTCTTGCTTCTACCAATAACAATTTCCGACTGATTCATTTCCCTGCTAAGCTGAAAGCTAAAAGCTTAACCCCCATCAAGAGAAAACACCACATTATAAAAAGTATACAATAATTTAAAAAAAACCGGGGGTTTCTGTATAAATAGTATCCCCACTTTGTGGAAATGTAGTACTTTAAATTCCCACTCTTACTGTCTTTGTTCTTTCTCGTTTCTACCCTGTTCTACTATCTTCTTCGCTTGGCCAGTCACCTACCTTTTTTTTCTTGAAAACTATCTCAAAACTCCTCATTTGTGTAATGAGGTCTGTTGTCAGTTTGGGGATATTGGATGCTTTCTGCCAAATGATCACTAGGTCGTTTTATGGTATAATTATTTAGCAATGTAAGCATTTTATATGTATGAGTTTTTGTTCACATTTTATAATGAAGTTTATATTCTATTTTATTTTTGTAAACGGGGGTTCGATAAATTAGAGCAAAGCCTCAGCGTCCCCTGCGTGGTATGCCTTTATTGTAAAGCGACCCGCAGAAGGAGTGCCTTCAGTGTTATCATTAGGGTTGTTATCAGCAGATCTTTTATACCGATCATGGGTGAGTCCTCTTTCAACCAAGTTGTGGTCCTGACTCGGCTCTTTGCAATCCGCTGGGTCCTATAAACAATGACTAACTATTGAGTGAACAACTATTTTCTTCTTCATACGAATTTAAAGGGGAAAGCAAAAACAAGCCTGTGATCACGTTTTAAGATACTACTTTACTGTCCACTCCCATTTCTTTGAAACGGCCCTTACAGGCCTAGTTAAGTCGTATGATGATGGCTCAACATGACACGGTCTCTTGCATGTCTCGTTCAAAACTCATTACAGTTTTCTTGAAGGCTCATAAACCTCCAGCACCCCTCGAATACAATACAACTGACCCCACCATCACCCTCAACCCCACTTCCCCTTACCTCCAAGTCCGATAATCGACTACATAGAGAACTCAATAATCGCCGGTTCTCGTTCAGCCGTCTGTCGTGGTCTTTTACACGTCCTAGCAGCAGAGTTATTTCCCGTACGGCCTCGCCTACCCACATTGCTCTCCCTTATCTTCATAAAAATGTCGGAACCGAAAGGAAAGCTTTAGAACGTGGTGGTGACTAGCTAGTGACCTACGAGCCTGTCCATTGGCGTTTTGGGTTTTTTTTTTCGTGTGTTAAACATATGGAATTCATACTATTAAGGTGAATTTATGCTCACAGGCAAGCGCAATTTGTTAACAGCCAAAAGATGGTAGTGATTGTATGGAAATACATCTTTATATTGTGTTATGTTTAATTCTAGACTCCGATTCCGAAACGATTTCACTATATATATATTTTTTTAAACCACTCTAGACCAACGAAGAGAAGTTGTGCAGCTTGAAACTATAGCTGTGATTTTTATATATTTATAAAAGTTCTCTAGAAGATAAGGGCGAACTTTTCCTTGAATAAACCACCGCAAGCTGAAGTTACTCTCTAGATTCTCTGAATTATATTGAAACAGCTAGGGTGTCGGCGTAAAGTCAGCCGGATCAAGCGCAGTTGATATTACGGTCTTAGTTCAAATCCAAGTTTAATCTTTAGGGGATTTAAAGCCGTCAAGAGACAGTCTATGAGCTTCTGTATGCCAGAGAAGACCAGCGAGCCACTAACTACCACGCCTCCTTTACAAACTTGTTTTTTTTCCAAGCTTAATAGGTTGAACATGTACGCTAAAGATAAACCCAGCGATTGTCTACCTTTCCTTCAACCGCTGTTAATGATAATCCTCTCTCCGCGCCTCTTTCTTCCCCCCCCCCTTCCCCTTATCTCTCCCCCTCCCACCTTTCTGTATGGATAATAAATCGTTTTGTTCATTCAGCTTTGTTCTCATGTTCGTATATATATAATATTTTTAAATTTTATTTAATCTTTGTTATGTAGCGCTTATCCAGCTCTAAAGCAGCTCAAGGAGATGGCCGATTCTGGATCTAACTCAAGCACCAGGCGCCCAATGTGTTATCAATCTGTTATAAATTCTTACACTTGTAAACGAACCTGAAGTGGAAAATATATTAAAATGGAATGAGTCGTTCTCATGTAGTGCTCCTCCAAGATTAAAGAACTGCTCAAGAAGCTGACCGAAAAGTGGGTTTAACTGAAGCCATTCAAATATACAACTTTCCATTAAACAATTTTTTGATTTGGTTTTCTGCGCCTAACTTTAGATATATAGCCCTACTTTAAGGTTTATTTCATCCAACATTCCATATTTGGCTATGCATTTTAACAAATAAACACACTCACTTACATAAAAAAATATGCATACACGTACACACGTATGCACACATACAAATACACCCACTGTTACACTCCGTTTGATGTTGGTGTTTTTCTTTATCAGTAGTTGATTCAGCCCCAATGCTGAAGTACTGATGAGTGTAGCTCAGATTCGTTTATCCACGCAACCCGTTCAATCAGCATACAAGTCACAGAGTCGACGTATGAAGTTTTCCACTTTTATTCAGCACACATCAACAACTGCATACAATCGCTTTTCCACTCTCAACTTTTTACTTTCCAACTCACTATCAACAGCACCCTTTTTTTGAAACAGTGCGGCACTTTTATAGTCTCTTTATACTCCCGAACAATTTAGAACACGGTATCCCGAAACTTCGATCGATAGTAAACAAGCAGATCTAGAGAATTCTCCAATAATATCGACTAACGAAAATTATCAACGTTATACAAAGCTTCTTCTAACAACAATGCAAACTCAAATCAAAGGTAAATACACTCTATTATTGCATGCTTTGCAAAATAAAACGAACAGATCTATCGCGCGCGCTTCACACATAATATCGTGCGCATTTCACACGCACCATCATGCGCGTTTCAACGTAACACCCACACACACTTACACACACACAAGCATGCACACACACACACACACACACACAATCCGTAAACACATTTACATACCTAACATTTCAAGCACTTAAAATAATATTACTATATGTATGAGCTTACGAACAGAATGTTGCCAATACAAAGCCCAACGCATAACGTGTATGCTATTTCATGTTTTGGGGCATAAATCTCTATGTAAATGACACCCTCATAGTCCAAGCGCTTTAAACATACTAGTGCACAAAGGTACATTAAGCCATCAAAGACCATAAATTTAAACGATACATTCATTCCATAGCCAGGCATTTGACCGCATAAACGTGCAACTAACAATGCAAGCATTCTGCTGCACCCTATCTTGTTGCATAAAAACACATGGAATTTCATACCATGATTAAGACGTATCTCAAGCTCATTAATAAATCAACTTTTGATAATAAAATCTAAAGCTAGGGACACACAAAACTAAATTGGATGGGTGGAGTACTTTAAGATATGGTCTAATCCTTTCTATGTTGGAGGGAAAGTGAAAGAGGGGTGTGAAGGAGGAAGGGGGGGGAGTAGAAGTTTGAGGGAGAGAGAGTGCTTTAATAAGGAGTTGCAGGAAGGTTAAGATAATTATGTTACTAGTTGTTCAGAGTGAAAGTGCATGACGATCTACACGCGGACTATTTGCTATGAAGCGGAAGAAGTCAAAAGAAAGAAAGGCAGAAAAAAAAGAAGAACAACAACAAGAAGAAGAACAAGAACAAGAAGAACAAAAAGAAGAAGAACAAGAACAAGAACAAGAAGTACAAGAAGAAGAAGAAGAAGAAGAAGAAGAAGAAGAAGAAGAAGAAGAAGAAGAAGAAGAAGAAGAAGAAGAAGAAGAAGAAGAACAACAACAACAACAACAACAAGAAGAAGAACAAGAACAAGAACAAGAACAAGAAGAACAAGAACAAGAAGAACAAGAAGAAGAACAAGGAGAACAAAAACAAGAACAAGAAGAAGAACGAGAAGAAGAAGAAGGAGAAGAGGAAGGAGAAGAAGAAGAAGAAGAAGAAGAAGAAGAAGAAGAAGAAGAAGAAGAAGAAGAAGAAGAAGAAGAAGAAGAAGAAGAAGAAGAAGAAGAAGAAGAAGAAGAAGAAGAAGAAGAAGAAGAAGAAGAAGAACAAGAACAAGAACAAGAAGAACAAGAACAAGAAGAACAAGAAGAAGAAGAAGAACAAGAGCAATAAGAACAAGGAGAAGAAGAACAAGAACAAGAAGGAGAAGGAAAAGAAGAAGAAGAAGAAGAAGAAGAAGAAGAAGAAGAAGAAGAAGAAGAAGAAGAAGAAGAAGAAGAAGAAGAAGAAGAAGAAGAAGAAGAAGAAGGAAGAAAGAAAAGAAAAAGAAGAAGAGGAGGAGGAGGAAGGGGAGGAGCAGGAGGAAGACAAACAGGAGGAGGAGAAAAAAACTGCTTTCCGTCTTTAAAGAAGAAGACAAATTGCATGATTTTCATTCTGCAAACGTTATTTTAGAAGGTAAATCTATAAAGCACATTTAACACAAGACAACGAGAAAAGCTCGCAAAAAGATGAACCAACTAGAAAGTCTAAAAACATACAAGGCAACTAAGGAGGCTAGAAAAACAGCTCAAAGCAACTGTGGGTTCGGGCACTCAATAGAACAGACCTAACGTTTCCCGGCGTGTCGTAAGAAGCGACTAATAGGGGTGATGTTAGCACGGCATCAGTGGCCGAACGATCCCTTGATGATGTCTTTCCGGCTCCACTTGAAGAGCGTAAACAAAGCAAAGTTCACCAGACTGAAGTTCGACCTGGACAAATTGCAGAACCCGGAGGTGGCAGAAATATTCCAAGCCGCAATTGGAGGGAAATTTGCATCACTGCTCATTTTGGGAGCTGGTGACGTAGATGACAGCACTATGACCACCACCTTCAACTCAGCTGTGACAGATGACGCCACTGAGATCATTGACAAGCATCGCCACATAAGAAACCGTGGATCACACCTGAACTTATGGACCTGTGTGACAAACGAAGAGAGATGAAAAAGGAAAAGAACACCGAAAAATCAACAATGACATCCGAGAACAGTCTGAACAAGAACAATTATAGCAAGAAGACCTAACAGACTGTGAAGCGGCTGACAAGTGTTAAAATGCCCAAGGCCTCCACGATTTACAGCAAGTCTGGCATATGCCTTACAAAAAAACAAGAAGTATTGGATAGATGGACAGAGTACTGCTCTGACCTTTACAACCACACACCAAACGGAGATCCATCATTTCTAGCATATCCCCAGAACAGAGAATAATAATAATAATAATAATAATAATAATAATAATAATAATAATAATAATAATAATAATAATAATAATACAGGATGCTATACGCGCCTTTCCCCAAGGCTCAAAGTGCGGCGATCTATACCAACATACACGCTCACCTGTCTCATCCACCCTCACACACACCAAACACACATCCATCACTCAAACTGGTGGTGTAAAGGCAGGGAGATCGCTATTAGAAGACGGAAAGACAATCCAAATTTTTATTTTTTATATTGACTGCGTCCTGTACCATTATTGAAGGGAGGGAGGAAACCGTAGTGCCCGGAGAAAACCCTCGATGACCTCAAGAAGAAGAAATCCTACCAATTCTCTGAGAAAAAGTTGAGGCAGCAGTGCAATCGCTGAAGAAGGGGAAGTCAGCGGGAGTGGACAACATATCCACAGAATTGCTTCAAGCAGGAGGAGAAGCGATGAATGACGCCCTCACCATTAACTGTAACTAAGTCCGACAGACCATCACACAAGCCATTGAACAACACGATGACATGCAGTGGTGAAGCAACGGAAACTCCGATGGTATGGTCACGTCACCAGAGCATCAGGACTTGCAAAGACCATCCTGCAAGGCACGGTGCAAGGAGGCAGAAGAAGATGGAGACAGAAAAAGAGATAGGAGAAAACAACATTCGAGAATGGCATGTCTTGACAATGAGCGAAACCATGAGGGTTGCTGAGGACAGAAAGATGGAGTACCCTGGTTAAACGATCATTTGTGGTATTTCAACGACTTCCAAGTTACGTGATAGATTTTTTTAATAGATTTTATTGCTTTATTGTCCCTTTTTATCGGGAAATTCTGGGCCGCCTCCCCTGTGGAAGGCGTAGTCGCAGCCTGTGGCGCGCTCAAACCCAACCTACCTAACATTAGTTGTGAATTTTGAAATTTAGAAAATCTTTAAATTTTTTGAAATGTTTTGAAATTTTGCTGGGGGAGCAAACCGGAGTACCCGGAGAAAACCCCCTAGACGTTGCCCGAGTCGAAAGTAAATAATATTCGGAGAAACATAACGCCCCGATGCAGGATCGAACCCACACCTGTCAGGCGCCATTGGTTTCTAGCCTGTGGACAAGGCAAGTTAGTCCCGCCTTAGCCCACTTGGCCACAACGCTCGCATTAGATAGTTATTCATTGCTTACAGGGTCCAGCGGACTGCAAAGAGCCGAATAAGGACAACAAAATCAAGATCACAACTTGGTTGAAAGAGGACTCACTCCTGATCCGTATAAAAGATCTGCTGAAACACTATGGGTAACCACACTCCCTTTCCCCCCTTTCCCAGTCCCCTATTCGCTATATTATGTGACGTGGGACTTTAATCTATCTACCTAACCTAGTGGTAACACTGAAGGCAATCCACCAGCCGGTCACTTTACAATACAGGCGTCCCACGCAAGGGACGCTGAGGCTACACTCTAATTTATCGAACCCCCGTTTACAAAAATAAAATAGAATATAACCATGATTATAAAATATCAACAAAACGCATACATAACAAATGCCTACATTGCTAAATAATAATATCATATGAAGCCCTAGTGACCCTTTGGCAGAAAGCGTCCAAAATTCCCAAGCCGAACAAACAGACCTCATACAGAAATTAGGAGTTTTGGAAGAGTTTTCAAGAAAACAAGTAGGTGACTGGTCTAGCGAAGAAGATATAATAATAGATTCATAGAACAGAGTAGGAATGAGAAAGAACAATGGAGAAAGACAGCGACAGTGGGAATTTAAATCTCTTCATTTCCAGAAAGTGGGGATACTATTTATACAGAAACCCCCGGCACCGCCACGGGGGAGAGTTACGAGATAGAATAGGATAGAACTAGAAAAGTTAAAAAAAACAAAAAAAAAACACACAAGTTAACCAGCAAACGCTAGAAAACATAAGGAATTTTAAAAAATAGAAAGGCTAAAGAAAACATAAGATAACTAGAAATTTGACTCTCAAAAAGTACAAGACAATTAGAAAGGTTAAAAGAAAAGCACCAGACAGCTTGAAAGGTTTCTCTTCGAAGCTCTAGGCTCTGAAAATAAAAAAGTACACTTGAGTTACAAAGTCTCTGATTTACAAAACCACCAACCCCTTTCTCCTCTACACTCCCTTCTTCCCCCCAACCCCCCCCCCCCCAAAAAAAAAAGAAAAAAAGAAAAAAAAGAAACTACTAAAGAGGCGGTAAAACCAAACGCAATTAGAAAGGATTTGAAAACCACAAGATAATTAAAAAGTATCGGGAGGGGTATGGGTGTAAATGGGGTGGTGGTGTAACAAAACACACACACACACACACACACACACACACACATAAACACCCCCTCCCCTCACACGCACGCATGGACGCACCCACCCACCCACCTCACACACCCACACACACATAACAAAACAACTTCAAAGGCCTCTCAAAAATAATAATTTCCGGTTAGCTTGTTAGAGATGAAGGTAGGATCGGAAACGACACGAAACACAAGTCGCCGAGGATAGCAGGTGTTATCTTCCGTTCGACTCCCCTGCCATTGTCCAGAGATTAGGCTAAGCTCCATGTATCTGACCTCTAACCCCGATTTAGACCCGAGGGTGAATGGTGGGCTAAAGAAATGAACTCTGGTGCTGCACGGGCTTAGGATATAAATAGGTAACTGTTATGTCCGATGCGACCATTTTTATTGTTCTCATTTATTTTTGCTTCCCTGCTGCTGATCTGTTTGGTGAATGAATTGACCAGCTGGTCAGACGGGCATGCAAAATTGCTTTAATTAGTTGTCCCGTCTTTTTTAGACTACACAAATACTATCACACTATCGATTCAAAGAGGTGTGAGGGGGGTGGGGGGGTGGAGGGAAAGAGAAAGAGAGAGGGCGAGCAAAGGAGAGAGGGGATGGAGAGAGAGAAAAACAGAACAAAAAAAGAGAGACAGACAGAGAGAGAGACCGAGACAGACAGACACAGACAGACAGACAGACAGACAGCACACCTGATATATTTAACTAATTATACTGGATTCGGTAATAGTCATCCAAATAAAAAACTAGATTAATACTTTCGCGCGGGGAGGGGGGGAGGGGGGGAAAGATTTTAGTAATTTCACAAGGTTCGTAAATATTAAAACGCTACATAAACAAGAGTCTATCTGTAATATGTGCAGTGGGGTTTTTTTGGTTGAACGTTTCGCCAGGAAATAAGATTCCACTCCAATATGATGTTGGGAAAAACATTTTGTTTTGTAATCACAGTTCAGCAATTTCATACGACTATAATTCAAACAAAACGGAACCAAATTACAATTATAACTATAACGGAATTAACACTACAGCCCCCAAAATTGAAAAGGTTACACTACGATTGATCTTCCAGATTATTCCCATGAACAAAACATAGCTCTACACAACAGGCCAAATGAAACGGAAGGAAAGTGGATTAACAAGCAAGCAGAATAATTCGGAAAGCAAAACGTGTGAGGGGAGAGGAAGGGGGGCACTAGCAAACAAGCAAAATGATTTTAGAAAAAGGGCGCTAAGGGGGAGGGGGATATAGCAGTTTATCGTGTGTGTTGGTATGGTTCCCCATCAAGGACATCGTATTACGCATTCTCGCATGGAATAACGTACATACAAGACAGTAAGTAATGCCATATGTAAACTATAAGGCCATAAATCATTTTGTAAGCACCCCCCCCCCCCCCTTTAAAATCACTTAATTCTCCTAGAGGTCTCTGTTAGTAAGCAAAGTCGACGTAAAGAGCATAAAAGGCCGAATGGGAGAAGCAAAGGATCGAGGGGCCGGGCAGCTCAGTTGGTAAGAGCGTCTTGCTGGTAACCGAAAGGTCGCTGGTTCGAATCCCGGATTGGTCAACGTGTGATCATATTATTTTCCCCTTTACCAACAACTGGCCCGCTGGTGTCAGTATAAATCGGTCCAGTAGTCACCTATATGCGAAAGTGTCGTGTGACTATAATCTACAAACAACAACAACAACAACAACAGCAAAGGACCCATTTGTAAATCTATAACTGAACGGAGCGCGTAAAAAAAAAAATTTTTTTTTTAAAAATAGACCAACATGGACAAAGCGTGGACGAGAAATTGAATGTAATGGCAAACAGCACACTGCTTAGCTGTGACTCGCCGGAGCTGACGGTCGCCTCTCCACGATGACTCGGGAGAGGTACTCGGAGAGTCTCAGCTACGCTGTGTGGTCAAGCCCACGAAGTTGAAGTTTGTATTTGTTTTGTTGTTTTTTATTGTTGTCTCGAGACATTTCTTAGGTACTCGGCGTAACATTTTGCAATTTTTAATAATTAGAAACACATGTACACATTGGTGTCTCGTTAGTGTGGCTATCAGTCCTCTGTTTTATTCCATTTGGCATTATATAAGCAAAATCTTTTACCTCCAGACTTTTTCATTTCAATTCAATTCAACAAATCTCCATTGCCATCAAAGGAAATGTGTACAGCCATTTGTGCGGCATTTGAATAGATAAAAATATTCAAAATATATACGACAATTTAAAAAAACAACAACACTCACATCAGAGATTAGAGATTCCTTCATTTTCCTTACCTACACTCACCCCATATACCCCTATAACACATGTATATAAATAAAAACATTGTGTAAACTTAAAATACAAACTTATTTACTATGTATGTTCGGCTTTGAAATATTTCCTATAATGCCGCGCCAAGGTACATGCATACCCTACTAAATTTAAATAAACCGTCAACGCACATGCATCCTCAATTTAAATAAACCGTCCACGTACATGCATACTAAATTTATATAAAACGTCAACTTAAGCGCAGGCACACCCAATTTTGTGTATAACACGACAGCGTACAATGCACATTAAATGTCTATAAAACGCCAACAAGCATGCACATTATTAAAAGGTCCTACTATTTTGCACGGCTTCCAAGCCCGGTACGCCCTCGCACTTTTCTGTTCGGCATAATTATATTTCTAAAAGGTCATCGTGAAGGTGTTTCTACCTCTGTACACATCAATATGCATGGTTAATTTATAAAATAAGGGGGAAAATATGCTCCCAAAATGCATATGAATATAAACGGACTGTGCACTTCTATATTTATAAATTATGAACGAATAATACTTGTTTTAAGTAACAACATACGGAGTGGGCTTTACAAATAAAGTATATTTTGTGAGAATGTATTTATAATAATATTTCCAGAAGCTATTAAAAGCACACTCAGTTCCAGATCCTTTGCATATACACTTTTCATATATCACAGTCATAAATGATTTTTTTTAAATTATCTAACAACTACTTCTCCGGATGAGAGCATAAACCGAGGTCTAGTCTGTGCAAGCATGCATTCCATCTAACGGGCTTTAAAGATCCTGACGCTCATGTCCTAGACGGGTGACACAAATACACCCAGCACGCAGTTGGTCATTTCTTCCCATTCCCGGTCGCCCAGGATTGTGCTCAGTCGTTTTGGCACCAGACTATTATTATTATTATTATTATTATTATTATTATTATTATTATTATTATTATTATTATTATTATTATTTATCATTCTTATATAGCGCTTTTTCAGCTCAATAGCTGCTCAAGGCGCTGGTCGATATAGGATCTAACTCAAGCCGCCCGAAGAGCCCACGTGCTGCCTTGGGCGCACAGTCTGACTTTCAGACGACTGAGCACAATCCTAGGCGAACGGGGAAGGGGGAGAATAGAAAACTATACATTAAAACAACCATCAGACTAATAGCAATAGTACGATGGCCAATGCTATGCGCCTAAAGGTTGCAAGTGTGTGCCCTGGACGACTTGAGTTAAATTCTGTTTCGGCCATCTCCTTGAGCAGCTCTTGAGCAGGAAAGGCGCTATAAAAGAGCCATTTAATAATAATAATAATAATAATAATAATAATAATAATAATAATAATAATAATAATAATAATAATAATAATAATAATAACAATGACGACAACAACAAGAACAAAAAACACAACACAGCAACAACACTAAGACTGAAGTTTTGAATCCAATGTTTGATAATAAATATATTTGTAGATGAAGAAGATGACCAACTTAAATAATAATAATAATAATAAATAATAATAATAATAATAATAATAATAATAATAATAATAATAATAATAATAATAATAATAATAATAATAATGGTGATGATGATGATGATGATAATGATGATGAATAATAATAATAATAATAATAATAATAATAATAATAATTTTGTTGTTGTTGTTGTTATTATTGTTAATATTATTATTGTTCTTATTATAATAATAATTATTATTAAAAACAGCAACAGCAACAACAATAAGAAAACGTTTTCAACCCAATGTTTGATAATAACATATTTGTATTTGCAAAAAGGTGACCACCACCACCAACAACAACAACAACGGTACACAACGACACAACACCTCGCTACTACTACTACATGTAGAAGAACAAAAGAAGTGACAAAAGACAGACTGAAAGACAGACAATCAGAGAAAAAGACGGACAGAGAGGGGCATAAGGGGGATCTGGGATAGCGAAACGTGAGGACGTGCTGGTCTCTACTCCTGGAGTCAGAACAAAAACGAGGCAGGGGATCAGCCAATCACACGCCATTCCCTGAAAGCCTGGACCAATCAACGGTCAGTGATGGGGAGACATTTACTGCGTCGGCGTCAGGACTTTGGACAATACGTTTAAGCACGTGGCCGCCATAGCCACCAAATTAAAAAGGTCTGAGAACTGCCAGATCACCAAGGATGAGCCAAATAGAAAGAAAAAGGGGTTTGGGGGGTCGGTGAAGGGTGGGGATGAGCGATAGTGTGTGAGAGAGAAAGATGGAAATTGGAAGGTGGGAAAGGGTGGGTGGAGGGTGTAGGTGTGTACGTGTGTGTGGGGGGGGTGCGGAGGTATAAGCCTTGAAATGGGTGACTAACCTTGCTTTTTATGCAGGAAATGGGTGAGTGTATTATCCACCCAGTGTTTTCCAGCCACCCACTTTTTTCTAAGTACACAGGAGTGCTCTTTTAGTGCATGGGAGAGCAGTTGTAGTGCATGAGAGTGTTTTAAGTACACAGGAGTGCTCTATCCGGGACGGAGAAAATACAGTGAATTTTCGGAGAAATTTTGAACAAAATTCGACCTATTTTGTCGCCTATAGGAGACGAACTATGTCAACTTTTTAGAAAAGGGTTCGGGTAAGGGTTAGTTGCAGAGCTATCCCTAACCCTTGCCCTAACCCTTTTCCATCAAAAATCACTTTCCGATTCCTACATTCTTAGTAAAACCCAATCTTGGCGTTTTACATACTTGTGTGTGTTTGTGTGTGTTTGGCTTGTAAGTACATCTATAGAATAAGCAGTGTGTGACTGATGGTGAGACACAAGTTGAAAGAGAGAGAGAGAGAGAGAGAGAGAGAGAGAGAGAGAGAGAGAGAGAGAGAGAGAGAGAGGAGATAAGATAAAGAGAGGACATTAAAAGCTAGATAGGGAGAAAGGGGTGGAAGGTAGGGATGTGTGTAAAGGTAGAAAGGCAAAAGAAAAAGAAGAAGAAAGAAAGGAGCACTAAGAAAAATACCTCAAACAAAAATCCGAATAGAAAAACATTCCAGACTTGCTTCTTTTCTGTTCAATGGCGCGTAACTTCATGGAAAAGAGCACCATAGTTGTCAACGCTATCATCATCATCATCATCATCATCATCATCATCATCATCATCATCATCATCATCATCATCATCACCATTATCATCATCATCATCATCACCATCATCATTATCATCGTCGTCGTCGTCGTCGTCATCACCTCTGTCGTCTTCGAAGTCATCATCATCATCATCATCATCATCATCATCATCATCTTCTTCTTCTTCTTCTACTTCTTCTTCTTCTTCTTCTTCTTCAGCTTACTCTGTGAGAGCGGAGCTCTGGTAAAGTTTATCTTACGTGCAGTAATGTTAACTATAAAGACAGAGAGATGGTGAACAGACGCTGCAATATTAAAACGCTAGGTTGGCGTTGCCTGTTAACAACTTCAGTGCTGGTTCTGCCTAGTGTTACTGGACAGTGTTGTAACAGAAAGGTGCTTCTGCAATAGAAAGCATATCGGATAAAACACTTGATCACACGCAGGGTCCAGCGGACTGCAAAGAGCAGAATCAGGACCACAAAATCAGGACCACAACTTGGCCGAAAGAGGACTCACCCCCGACCCGCACACAAGATCCGCCGAAACAACCC
Organism: Oncomelania hupensis; assembly: GCA_036898135.1. Classification (NCBI taxonomy): domain Eukaryota; kingdom Metazoa; phylum Mollusca; class Gastropoda; order Littorinimorpha; family Pomatiopsidae; genus Oncomelania; species Oncomelania hupensis. The sequence continues at coordinate 52,195,600 of CM072518.1, read as the reverse complement.
CAGTGGCAATACTGAAGGCGCTCCACCAGCCAGCCATTCCACAACAAAGGTATCCCATGCAGGAAACGCCGAGGCCATACTCTTACCCATCGAACCTCCGTTAAAAAAATTTAAAAAAATTAAAAAAAATAGAATACAAACATTACAATAAAACATCAACAAAACACACACACACACACACACACACACACACACACACACACACAAAATGTCCACACTGCCAAACAAATATCACAGGAAGCCTCAGTGACCATCCGGCAGAAAGCGTCCAACACTCCCAAGCTGACCCAACAGAATTCACACACAAACGAGGAACCTTGGAAGACTTTTCAAGAAAAAAAAATAGGTGACTGGTCTAGCGAAGAAGATAGTATAGTAGATTGATAGAACAGAGTACGAACGAGAAAGAACAAGAAAGAAAGTTATAAAGCACTAAATTTCCAGAAAGTAGGGATACTATTTATATAGAAACCCCCGGCCGCACCTTACGGGGGGAAGTATATCATAAGTATCCACTTGCCTCTTATTAATCGGCGGTCTTCCCAATGACTTTGAAAGGAAATCCCAGCAAGAAGAATGATCGATTGGGATTTTAAAACATATTTTCCCAACCAAGCGTGTGAAGTTCCGGTTACCTTAATCTCAACGAACGTAAAGCAGGCGCAGTACATCGCCATCCAGGATAATGTTTTGGTTTTTTTAATAGACTGCTCATCAATTGCGCTGCGCAAGGTAAGGCTGCTGCGCTCCCTTGTCATCTCCATGTCGTTATATGCTTGCGAAACTTGGACCATCCATGCAGATCTACAACGAAGAATACAAAGCATGGAGATGAGGTGCTACATAAGACTTCTGGGCATTTCCTATACCCAGCACATCACCAACAACGAAGTCCGACAGACCATCACACAAGCCATTGGACAACATGATGACATGCTCACAGTGGTGAAGAAACGGAAACCTCGATGGTATGGCCACGTCACCAGAGCCTCAGGCCTTGCAAAGACCATCCTGCAAGACAAGTGCAAAAAGGCAGAAGAAGAGAAAGACAGAAAAAGAGGTGGGAGAATAAGAATCGAGAATGGACTGGTCTGACACTGAACGAAGCCATGAGGGTTGCTGAGAACAGAGAGAGAAAGATGAAGTACGCTCGTTAAACGATCATCTGTGGTGCCCCAACGACCTTTGAGTTACGGGATAGGATAGGCCCATCAATTACATAACCTTTTAAGCCCTTCTTTCTAGATACCGTTGTTTATTGGATATAAGAGGCAGGTCTGTTGAAAAGTTTGCGAACAGTGTGAAAGTTTGACGTTTTTAACAAGTTCAATCGCGGTCCGTCTTCCGTATACCAATCACAGGATGTCCACTTTTAAGAGTCTGGCTCGCCCTCCTGCATTCCTCTCTCTTACTGTATGTAGACTGACCGAAAAGCTTTCAGGTAAAGTTTGACAAGTTTGACGTTTAACAAATTTCAATCACGGCTCTGTGTAGCAATCAGGCAGTGACTACAACGCTGACTCAAAGCTTATCTTTATTACTGAATGCAAAAATGAGGTTGATATTAAACAAAAATGTTGTTTTTGACAAGTTTGACTGTCGACAAATTATATTTATAGGTCTTGTCGTGGGTCTTTCTTTAAAACCTCCACGGTGCTAGATGCAGCAGACAGGTCAAAAGAGATCGGTGTCCAATGTTTGCTGATTGCTGGCCGCACAACATGCCACAAGCCCTTCCTCATCTCTGTCTACAGAAATTCTCTGATATTGGACGCAGCAGTAGCGGGAATGGTGATAACACTGTTTACTGGTGGCCCGACCTAATCTCGACCACAGGCGTCAGGGGATGGTAATAGAAGATTAACACCCAGAGCAAAAGACTCAGTACACACGCTGGACTGAGCTCTGGTACTAGTTAGCTAAATAGTAGTCTCAGAGTAAGAGAAAAGGCCTTTAAGCACTACAATGCAGGATAAAGTGTGAAAGCAGAACAACTGGTGTTTAAATGTAAACCCGATAGATCCTAACCTTTGATAAGGTTTGGTTAGAGCAACATCAACAAATCTCAAGGCGCCGTGTCCGAGTGGTTAGAGCGTTGGCTTGCGGATCTGAAGGTCCCTAGTTCGAGCCCAGGCCGGGGCATTGTGTTGTTTCCTTGGGAAAGACACTTTACTCCCGTTTCCTACTCCTTCGGATGAGAGTATAAACCGAGGTCTAGTCTGTGTCGCATGCATTCCATCATAACGGACTTTAAAGATCCTGACGCTCATGTCTTAGACGGGTGAGTGCCGGTGACAAGAACATACCCAGCATGTACCTTGGGTAAAGTGCTTCACTTGGGGCTGCTGTACTTTCGAAAATGAAAGTGCCCGAATTTCATTTCGGTGATAATAAAGTTGTTAAAATAAAAAAAAATAAAAAAAATCAAGGTATCATGCTTAGACAGAGCAAAATCAATACAACAGTCTTCACTGTGTTTATAGATTCTGCTTATCCAAATTTGATATTCACATGCTTAAGACTGTGCTCTACCTGCCATTTGGTTAAAACACATTTAAGTTTGATGTGCTAGCTTTCGTACCATGAGCAAAAAAAAGCTTTTTTTTAAACCAAATGTAACTAGGCCTACTACTACTTCTTCTGAAAACGTCCTGGTGAGAGTGGTAATGAATGTCTTAGATCCATCGATCATTGTATTATTGTTTATATATTATTAGAACTCAGAAACAGTCTTATTAACATGCAGTGCGGTAATTTACCCCTGTGGATAAGTCAACGTCTTCAAGGACCACCGTAGGTTTTACCGTCTTTGACAGAACTACAGACAGTGATTTCACCTCCTGGAACAAATTCAAGTCTCTAGTAAGCGCAATAGAAGGAAATAATGTTTGCCATCCTTGAAAGACAATCGTTGCCTATGAAGATCACACACACACACACGCACACACGCATACACACACACACGCACACGAACACACACACACACACACACACACACACATACGCCCTCCCCTTCTTCTTCCTCCCCACAATCCATGGGATAAATATTCGTCTTCAATGAATACCTCCATCCGTATAAATATGAAAATGGTGGTCTGTAGAAGCTGTCATTTTAAGCAGCGAGATATTTTAAGACCAAGGGCAAAATAACGTCTTAACAGACCACCATGAAAGGCAGTTTACAGAAGCTCTTCTTTAGAAAAGACGAGAATCCTCGCTTGTGTTTCTGGACAGGGATTGTACACCTGAGAGAACCCTAAGTATCCGTTGGCCACCATAAAAAGTAATTTACTGAATTTCCTTCTTTAAAAGTAAACAGTATTTTGTTCGTCTCGAAAAAAATCCAAGTCTACAGTGACAACCATAAAATATGGTTTATTGAATTTCTGTCTAAAAAGAAGAAGGGAAGCACTGTCTATTAATTCAAGCTTTAACACTGGAAAATTTTACGTCTTGATACATCACCGTAAAATGCAGTTTATTGAATACAGACGTGGTTTTTTTAATTCTTAAAGAATCATCAAGGTGTTCAACTGGACACTAATTTCACACTGAGATCGGGAATCTACGTCTTCAGTGGCCACCATAAAATGCTGTTTACTGAATCACCGGCTTTTGCAAGACGAGAATCTTTTCAAATTGATGGTGGTTAACTGGACTAATTGATTTTACGGTGGGATACAAAATCTGGACGTATCTTCACAAACCTCCCTAAAGCAACAGTACTAAATCGCCGGCCTTAGAAAAAAACAAAAATCAAACACGAAAAATCATTGCCCATGGAAGGTGTAAAAACTGGACAAGGATTTAACATCCAGGCCTAACTAACGTGTCTACAATAAATGGCAGTTTATAGACTTACTGTCGGTAAAGGGACCCACTTTACCCACTCTTCTCCACATACCCTTTTCAACAATCTCAGTGAGTGTTGCCTCACTGAAAAAAATAAGTTTACAAAAAATATACCACTTTTGAAAATATAGTAATTTTGTAAATGAATACATTCCGTAGTTTTTGTGCCTGTTGGTAGCAACTGCCGTTGGCTTTCCAGCCAACATTCTGGAGCTAAAAATAGGACCTATCAAATGCGGTAAGAGACAAGAACTCGTTAAACAAAAAGTGCTCGTAAGGTGTTTTATATTAGGTTGATAAAATAGACCCTACCCTACCCCAGACACTAGAAGACACACTCTTCAGCTTCTGTTTTTTCACTCAGATATAGGGTCAAAATCACACGGCTATGTCATTCGATGAAATCGTGAGCTGCTTCCATCTGGCAAAAGGCTCAGAACTATGAAGACCCGTACCTGCCGCTTCAAGATCAGTTTTTTTCCACAAGCAGTGACAAACCTCAACTCCTTGTCTGGCACCCGATGATACCGGACTATCTCAGTGACTTATGCATAAGAGAGAGAGAGAGAAAGAGAGAGGGGGGGAGTGAGAGAGTGAAAGAAAGACAGAGAAAGAAAGAGAGGAAGAGAGAGAGACAGAGAGAGAGTAGAGAGGAAGTGTTATAGAGAGAATTTATAGAAGTATGTAGAGTGCTTGGTAAGATGAGAGAAGAGATTTGAGAGAGCGAGAGATAACGGAGAAGAGCGCGCACGTGTGTGTGGATGTGAGTGTCTATTTGATTTGATCATTCTGTTTCTACTAAATTCCAGTCAGTATTATTCCTAGTCTTGTATGAGTGTGTCAGCAAGTGGATGGTTGCGCGAAGGGGTGGTTGGCTTTGTTATTGTGTTTAGTATAAATATGTGTGCCAACATCAAAGTGTATTCCTCGTGCTTGTCACTGGCGAAATAAAGTTCTGTTATCTGTTAAAATGTTTAAAAAAATCACTCCCTGTCAGAACCGAGATTAAAAATTCAAATTTTTGCGGTTGGTTTGATCGACGAAAGCCCACTTAATCGTTGTATGATGTGATAATAATGCGAATTTTTGGGTAAACCCGTTTTGGCCAAAAGTAAACAAAGCCTTCGAATTTGAGGCTTTTTTTTTTAAAGAATGAGAAGGATCTTCCAATCAGCTGGCTGCACGATGAGAAGGGGTCGTCTTGGTCATGGCCTCACCGGGTCGACGGATTTGTTTACACTGACCGGTCAGGCAGACCACACCGTCAGCGGATGGTAAATTTGTAGTTTGATGCAAACTCTGGTCAGTCACTTTGGTCTTGGCTTTGAGGGGTTGAGCATGATCCCGATTCATCCTGTAGACATTCTTGTCCGGCTGGGGGCAGGGCGGAGCATCCCGCAAACCACCAGTTGATCGAGATTTGCCAGCTGCTCGATACCTTTGTTCTTGACCGACAACAAGAGCACTGAAGACATTTTATGCCGGTCCATTTTGAAGCTTCAGCAGTCCGCTGGACCCTATTTTTCCTCTCTGAAAATCCTTACCGGGAAGAGAGGGGACTATAAACTGATTTTTAAAAAAAAAAAAAAAAAAAAAAAAACCACACTCATCTCTACTTACCCCATCCCCCAATAACCCTCTACAGGGTGCCTGCGTGGGACCTTAATCTCAAAATTCATCCCAAGGAGAATCATCGTCTAGACTGGACAGTGTGACTGTGATCTCAATCACAAGGGAATAAAATAATCCGAGTGTTCTCTGACCACCGAAAACAAGGCAGTTTATTGAGTCTTGTCACTGTCCGTTGAGAGACGAGAATCAAGGACACCATGAAAGGTGAATCTGAGAAGCGATTTTGAATTGTGAGGTGTGCATGTATGAGGGAGAGAGGAAGAAAGGGAGAGAGAGAGAGAAAGAGAGAGAGAGAGAGAGAGAGAGAGAGAGAGAGAGAGAGAGAGAGAGTCTCTCTGCGTGTGTACGTGTGTGTGTGTGTGAATGAACGAGTGAATGAGTGAATCATATAAAGAAAGTCAATAACTATCTTTTTGAAGGTGTCTGGAGCCGCGCGGTTAAGATCTCTATTTATGTACAAAGTCTTGGGTTGTGACCAAGCGTTTTACTGCCCCTTTTATTCAAAGAAGCAGACAAGAAATCACTACCTTCTCTATGGCTAAGCTAAAGAAGACCTTTTTTTTTCCTTTCTATGTACTCGACGAATTTTACGTATGTGAGCTGAACCGTATCGCATTCGCGTGAAGCTGTGGAACCAGCTGACAGAAATCAGTTATGTTTTTACTGTGGCTATTTACAGGCATTTTGTCCCTCTATAAATACACAGGAGTTGTCAGTTTTTTACAAGGAGAAAGGAAGAGAGCTTGAAGTAGGAGACGAAGAGAAGAGGGAAAAAGAAGCGAAGCGTAAAGGAAGGCCAAAGCAATACAGAGGTAGAAACGTTGCGGAGGTTATAGAGTACGTAGACCACGTGTACTATACTGTACACAGTGTTGATGCAGGTCACCTGGTTTTGCTGGCTTAATCCGAGCTATGATAGCATGTTCGGTGCGCTACATGATGACGAAGTAAAATAAAGAAAACAATGAAACACTTCTTAGCCTGAACAAACTGACTTAGGCTTACTTGGGCATCAAGCTCTGGGGTTCCGACGCCGAACTACAGAAAAATGTCGAGTAGACACCTTCACACAAGCCGTTGGCCAACACGATGACCAGCTCACAGTGGGGAAAAACGTAAACTCCTATGGTATGGCCACGTCACCAGATCATCAGGTCTTGCAAAGACCATCATGCAAGGCACATTGCAAGGAGATAGAAGAAGAGGGAGACCGAAAAAGAGGTGGGAGGACAGCATTCGAGAATGGAATGGTTTGACACTGAGCGAAACAATCAGGGTTGATGAGGACAGGGAAAGATGGAGTACGCTTGTTAAACGATCATCTGTGGTGCCCCTACGACCTCCGAGGTATGGGATAGGATAGGATAGGATAGGATAGGAAAGGATAGGAAATGATAGGATAGACACCTTAGTAGTCACCGAACTAATGATTTAGCAAGGTCTTGCAGAAGAAGAAGAAGAAGAAGAAGAAGAAGAAGAAGAAGAAGAAGAAGAAGAAGAAGAAGAAGAAATTCCGGATTCAGATCATATTTAATAGATATTAATTTTATTGAAGTTTTAGTTCATCTAATTTAGTTTTTATGCCTTTATTTCAATAGCTTCTATAATTAAATTTTTTTGTTTGTTTTTAACACCGTCATTTGAAAATCATTTCAGAACTAACCGACGACAAGGTTGTTTATTTGTTTGTATGCTTCGTGATTTTTTTTAAATTTAGTAATTGCAGTTGTGAACAGTCCACCAGTTTTTAACCTTGGAACTGAAAAAAATTAACCCTCAACAAAGTTTCTTTCTCTCTCTCTCCTTCCCACCCACTCCCCCTCACCACCTCTTCTCTCTCTCTTTCTCTCGTGTATGCGAGCGTGTGTTTGTGTGTGTATGTTTATGTGTTCCAGGGTCCTTGCCCGCGTGAAAATGGACGCGGCGTCCAGCTGTTGGTGTTACACACGTCGCAAAACAGAAACTATGTAACCTATCTGATTACCCCGGTAACGACAGCGTGAGACTTTCACTTCATTTTAACCACAAAGGCGGTTGGCTGTTGCTATCAACCCTCACCCTTCCCTCAGTTTCACCCCTCCTTTTCCTTTACCTAAACCATCCCCATAAGGTTGTACATTCATCTCTCACTCCTTCCCCCTGTCAGTAACCCATTCACACCCTTACCCAGTTATTTACCCATCACCCACCCACCCAAAATGGGCAGTGGACAGTCAGGCTGGTATTTATTGACACCAGCTTTGTATAAAATAACAATAAAAAGATTCAGAATCTAGACTCAGTGTGTAGGAAGTGATACAAAATATTGCTTCTTTTGATATGGACCTCGGACATCAGCTTTGTACATAAAGAAAAAAGATTCAAAATTAAGACTCAGTGTGTATAGAGATATTAACAAAAACTTGCTTCTTTTGAAGTGGACCTCGACCTATAACTTGAACACTATTTATTTATTTATTTATTTATGTAAACATCTATTTACATGTGTGATATTGGACCAACGAAAACAAGAATTACCTCTGTACTTGAAAAAAATGGTTCAGAATCAGTGCGTAGGAAGTTATACAATATTACTTCTTTTAAATTGGACCTCGATATATAACTATAAAACTATTTATTGATTTATTTATTTACATTTGTGATATTAGACAAAGGGAAAGAAGAATAAACAAAAGACTACCCAAAAAAATTCTATATTCTAGCGGCGAGTCTGATATACGATATATGCTGGAAGGATACCTGATAATTTGATATACAACAGGGCCCTGTCCTGTCATGCATTTGACTTGCGGGATTTTGTTGTTGTTGTTATTGAACGTCGTCACAGGAGACGATGATTTATTGATGAAACTCGGGTGGTTGCTGCAGATCAGACAATGATTTATGACTGAACATAATTTGCGAGTTCTTGAAGTAAGATGTGAGTTAGCTTCCGAACTAGGATAGCCCTAGAGCTCTCTCTCTCTCTCTGTCTCTCTGTCTCTCTGTCTCTCTCTTTCTCTCTCTCCTCATCCCCTATTCACCTCATCTCTTTCCTTTCTCTCTCTTGACTTGATATTCTCTCACACTCTCTCGTGTTGGATTGTAAATATTATTTGAAAGCAGACCTGGATTCCAGCTTCATTTAAAGTTTAGATTGTGTTTGAGCTCCCTAAATCGGTCCAGCAATGTAAACCTACCCATTTCGATCTTTTCAAACACTGTCATTCATGATAAACAAATAAGAATGTAACTTTCAATCACGTGATAATATTTGATTCTACAGTGATAGCGATCAATTTCAATGCCGAGATCTTGCTTTAAACAAGAGAGAGAGGGGGGGGGGGGGGGGGGGAGAAAGACAGAGAAAGATACAGACATATATATATATATATATATATATATATATATATATATATATATATATATATATATATATATATATATATATATATATATATATATATATATATATATATATATATATATATATATAAACAGACAGACAGAGACTATATTTGTTGAGGTGTTGAGGTGCGGTCAGAAGATTTAATTGTGAGTGAAAATATCTATTTTGTTAAAATTCCACTATGATTAATAATTTGACGATGATGTCAAAGAAAGGAAGAAAGACAATATTTTATTTTTTTTTTTTAAAGAAAGAGACAAACGAAGGGACAGAAAAAAAATCATAACAAAAGAAAGAAAACAAAGACGAATAAAAAGGAAAAAAAATACAAAGAATAATTAATAGTAATAAAGAAAGGAACTTAAAACTAATAATAAAAATAAAAGAAAAATACAGAAATTAACTTCTAAAAAGTCAACTGCGAGAACACAGAAAGAAAGAAACAAAGCAAGGAAGAAAAATATTCATACAGGGTATAACTGCGTAACAAATCTAAAGAACCAAGCAAACGCAAAATTGGAAACGCAAACATAAATAAACAAATTATTATTATTATTATTATTATTATTATTATTATTATTATTATTATTATTATTATTATTATTATTATTATTATTGTAGATATTAAAGACAGAGACTATGGTTGAATTTGCAAGATCAAACAACAAACATTACGACATCCCTGGCATCGCGGCAATGAAAGGACGCCATGACACTGTGCACACAACCTTAAAATTTTCATGCAGCCGTCTTAATACCACAAATTAGCGGGAAACACACAGTCACGATAAAGGGACACACACACACACAAAACCTTTGCGGTAATAAGGCGAGATCGTGATGTCTAAAACATAAAGACCCTCATGATCTGAAGGTACTACCAAGCAATAAAGGTGGATTCATTCCTTATCTCTGAGTTGATGATTAGGGAGGTTGATGTCTAAAGCAAATATATAGCTTATACTTATATCAAGATCTGCTGGAATGCGATAACAATAAACAAACAAAAGAAAATTAGGTAGTGGAACATTTCTCATTAGGAAGACGAACGATTTTTGCCTAAATGAATTTTTACTCTCAAATGTGGAATAACACCAAGAAACTTCTAGAACTATATATAACTTCTAGAAAAATAACAACAAAATAAGTGGGTTTTTTTTTATGAATTAAACTAGAACGGTTATTATATTACGATCCGAGCAATATTACAAGTAGTTAGAGCACTGGCTTCATTCATAATATGTCAATGTGTAATTAAGAAGCTCGAAGGTGTTATGTCTACGGGTCAATTTATTCTGAAGTAAAACAAACAATTTTGGGGGGGGAACAAAAGAAAAGCGTCAGTAGAATAACTAATACAATCATAATACTAACAATAATACTGGATGTTATGCGCTGCGCCTGATTCCTAAATTAGACTCAAAGCACGGCGATCCCCAACCAACATACACGCTCACATGCTACACACATTCTCGTACATACACAACAAACACCACTTACATCACTCAAACATGTGGTATAAACAAAGGGGCAAGGAGATAGAAAGAAGACAGAAAGGAAATCTTCTTCTTTGTTTATCCCCGTTTATTTATAATAATAATAATAATAATAATAATAATAATAATAATAATAATAATAATAATAATAATAATAATAATAATAACGTATTTTTATATAGCGGGTACTCCAGCCTATGACCAGACTCACCACGCTTTACATAGTCATTACATATAATCATTACATATAAATACATGCACTCGATAAAACATCACTTTTGCTACAATACACCAAAGACGGCACAGTAAAGGTACAAACTATTTACAACTATGTACATACATTAAAAAAAAAAAAGACCGAAATAGACTATTTACAACTATGTGCACAAATGACAAAAAAGACAGAAATAGAATAGCAAAAATCTATTCACAGCTATTTATATGCCCGGTTAGGCCCAGGAAGAAAAGCAGTATAAATATTTACAGCCGTGTATACACTTACGGATCAGACATAGACAAAAGATGAGAGAATGGCAGCGGGATACAAATCAATCTGAATAATGCAGTTTGAAGAGGTGGGTTTTGAGGGCCTTTTTGAATGCTTGTGTTGATTGTATGTTGCGGATATGGGAGGGAAGGGAATTCCACTGCTTAGGTGCGGAGTAAGCGAATGCACGTTGGCCGTATGTCTTAGTGCGGGTGACGGGAACCTTGAGTGTGCGAGTGTCAGCAGAAGATCTTAAAGTGCGTGAAGGGGAGTAGACAGACAGTAGATCAGCAAGGTAGGAAGGACAAGAATCTGTGAAGAAGTTGTGACAGAGAACAGAGAGTTTGTACTCTATGCGTGCTTGCACAGGAAGCCAGTGAAGGGAATGTAGTAGAGGTGTGATGTGATCGCGTTTCCTAGCTCGGAATACTAGTCTAGCTGCTGAGTTCTGAACCTTTTGTAATTTGTCAATGATGTGTTTTGGGGAGCCAGCAAGGAGAGAGTTGCAATAGTCAAGACGAGAAAGGACGAGAGCGCAGACTAGGGTTTTGGTGGCAGGGACTGTAAGATAGTGGCGAAAGGAGCTGATCTGGCGTATGGCCGTGTATGCAGAGCGACAGACGTTGGAGATGTGGTTGTTGAGGGACAGGTCATCGGAGAGAATGTAGCCGAGATTTCTTGCTGAGGATGAGAACTGAATGTTTGTTGTCCCTACTGTAAGCGATGTTGGGAGAGGCGAGAGTGAGGAGGAGGTGTTGTGCTTGTGAATGAGGAGGGCTTCGGTTTTATCGTCATTAAGCTTAAGCTTGTTGAGTGTCATCCATGACTTAATGTCTGTGATGCAGTTCTCCAAAGTCTGAACAGTGGAATTAATGAGAGAGGGGGCAGTGGATTTATACAGTTGTGTGTCGTCTGCAAATGACTGACTCTCAACAGCATGCTTTCTAAGCAGGAGAAGCAGTGGCTTGGTGTACAGAGTGAATAACACCGGCCCTAAAACGGAACCCTGAGGCACGCCGAACACCAAGTCTGCTGTGCTGGAGAAACAGCCATCGACGGTGACTGCTTGTGATCTGTCAGAAAGATATGAGTGGAACCAAGCCAGGACCGAGCCAGAGATTCCAAAGTAGTGTTGAAGAGTGTTAAAGAGAATGTGATGGTCGACTGTGTCAAAGGCGGCTGAGAAGTCTAATAAGGTGAGAACGGAGACGTTACCATTATCTAAGGCAAGCAACAGATCATTGGTTACCTTTAGGAGGGCTGTCTCAGTGCTGTGGAAGGGTCGGTAGGCAGACTGGTTGGGGCAAAGTAAAGCGTTATCATATAGGTAGGCAAACAGTTGTTTGAGAACAATTTTTTCTATGACTTTGGACAGGAAGGAGAGGTTTGAAACAAGTCTATAGTTCTTTAGATTATTTTTGTCTAAACTTGGCTTTTTAAGGAGGGGTTTGATGACAGCCGCTTTGAGCACAGACGGAACAACACTAGAGGACAGACTCTCGTTGATAATGTGGGTAATGGTCGGGAGTATTTGGGGGGTGAGGGAGAGGGAAGGGTAGAGGATGAAGGTAGGGTGGGGGGAGCAGATTGGCTGCATCATTGAAGGGAGGGAGGAAACCGGAGTTCCCGGAGAAAACCCATCGGCGACCTAAAAAAATCTCGTACCAAAGTCACCCAGGGTGTTTTTTGTTTGTTTGTTTTTTTTTTTGTTTTTTGGAGGGGGGTGGGTGGGTGTTTGCTGCAGTTTATTATCCCTTTTTATCGGGAAACTCTGGGCCGCCTCCCCTGGGGAAGGCGTAGTCGCAGCCTGTGGCGCGCCCAAACCCAACTTACCTAATATTATTTGTGATCATGTTTTGAAATTTTCCTGGGGGAACAAACCGTAGCACCCGGAGAAAACCCCCGTGACGTTGCCCGAGTCGAAAGTAAATACTATTCGGAGAAACATAACGCCCAGATGCTGGATCGAACCCACACCTGTCAGGCGCCATTGGTTTCTGGCTTGTAGCTACAAGGCAAGTTAGTCCCGCCTTAGGCCCCTTGGCCACAACGCTCGCTGGAGTTGGCCCCTTTGTTGCAAGGCAGGAATCCGCAACCTTGGACATAGGAAACCAGCGCCCTACCCTAACCCACTGCGATTTCCGGCAACCCAAAACCGAGTATCATTCTTGAAATATGTAGTGCAAGTTTTGACAATGAAACTGGGAATTTTGACGAAGGTCGTGTTTTTGCGGAAATATACCTGAAGTTCAATAAAAATTCTGCTAAAAGTAAAACGGCTATTTTATATTATGACTCGAACAATATTGCAAGCAGTTGAACTGGTTCCATTTATAATCTGTGAATGATGGCAAAAGCGTTACAGACAAACGCAAGTGAAGAACAAAACAGAATTTTTTCAATCTTCAAACATTTCCTGCACCAACACGTAAGCTAGAATTAAATCTCATTTGGGGAATTATTAAGAAGATCGTATTTCTGTGCAAGAATCAGGGCTACTTTATAAAATCTTATTGCTATGGAAATATACATAGAAGTGACGTAATCGTTAGCAATAGCACAGCCAAACCAAAGAAAATTCGTCGGTAATCGGCAAAACCAAAGACAATTATGATCCTAGAATATTTCCAGCAGAAATGCTAGCTTTAGATCCCAGCCTTATGGAGACCTGTTAAACAAACCATAGAAGAAGAATAAATGAATCAAATGTGCGTGAACAGACATTACAATCAAGAACTGAATTGAATTGCGTTGAACTGCAGCGCATTGAATTGAATTGAATGAATATATTCCTTCTGCTAGAATACGAAATGACTTCTGTATCCTCTTAAAAGTCACAGTGAGTGTTACACTACTGACAAAAATAAAGTTATAACACAAAATAACTCTTTCGAATGTATAATTCTTGTCTAATGAATCAAATTCCGTAGTTTTTGTGCCTATTAAGCTTAATAGCCAGCCGACATTCTGGGGCTAAAAATAGCAGCAGAGACAGAACCTGTAAAATCCATTGCTTGTAAAGTTTTTCATTTTATGTTGATAAAACAGACTCTACAATTCCCCAGACACCAAAGACCTACACTTCGAGACGCGTTGTTCACGAAGACATAGGGTCAAAGGTCAAGCGGATCTACCGTTAATTAAAAACAGGGATGTAACTCGCTGTTAGAATCGAAATTGAAAATTCAAACTGTAGCGGTTAGCCCGCTTTTGGCCAAAAGTAAATAAAGCCTTTCAATTTTAAGCTATCAAGATGAATCTGTATTCAAAACATGTAAGACACCGAACAATAGACAATTTACATAAGCTGTATACAAGGAAAACGACAAATATGCAGACAGATGATGCATGATGATGATGATGATGATGATGATGATGATGATGATGATGATGATGATGACGATGATGATGTCGATGATGATGATGATGATGATGATGATGATGATGATGATGATGATGATGATGATGATGATGATGATGATGATGTCCAATTATATCGCGCCAATAAAATATAAATGTCTTTTGAGGATATGCTCGTGACGCAGACAGACAGACACACACACACATACACACATATAAACAGGCGCGCACAAACACACGCAAATTCACACTCGCCAAAAAAAACATAAAATACACACAATACCGGTACTTACAGCGGGGATGATGAGGGTACCAACTCCTTCAATCAAGCTGTTGAGGTCCACTTTGCGGTCAGGGGTCAGCTCTGAACTGTCGCCTTCTGACCCCAAGGACGAAGTCGTGGAGATGTTACTCGTCTTTCTCGTCCGGGGTGACCCCTCTCCTGACCCATAGTTACTGGGTTCAGAGGTGGTATCTTCTCCGACCGTTTTGAGCACCGGGCCTTCTTCCAGGGTAATAAAAGTGGCCGGACCCGCCGGTCGCTTGCTTTTGTCCAGAACCGGTATATCGAGTGCAAAGGTCACTTTCACACCTGTCCCAGTATGGGTGTTGGTCGACCCGGAAATATAATTGTCTTCGTTGTTGGAGGTAGTATTCGTCTTTCTTGAACTGGTATTCGTTTTTTCCGTGTCGGCATTTCCGGTCGTACCATTTCTGATGGCGGAGCCTGCTGTACTGTCAGAGTTAGCGGCTCTGAGAGCGTCGGCGTCCCTCTTCATAGCTTTGAACGGGCATTCCATTTTGGAAGGGGTTTTCCTGTAGCACTCCTTTCGCCAAAAATATCGTATGGAAATTTCACTCGTGGTGTTCAAGAACACTTATATGTAGGTCTATTTCACAACACTCCTCTCGAGAACTGCGAGTACGAGCTTACACAGCAACGTTCAGTCACTGTTCTCACTCCCAGATGAATCAGAAGCTTACCAACGGATGCGGGGGTCCTTTTTAGATGGCACTAAGATGTGTTGATACATAAACCAACACATATACTATCCCAGACACGATCTGGAAGCGCAAAGGCTGACATTCTTATTAAGGGATCTGTCTTCACAAATTTAGTGTTTCGTCACACCAGGCTGCATTCTTCTTCCTAAATGACCTGTCTTCACGAAATGAGCGTTTCGTCACACCCGCACACGACACTGCATTATAGCCTTTAAGTTCTTATTACCCGCACACGACACTGCATTATAGCCTTTAAGTTCTTATTTTCCGTTTATGCTCTGAATACTCTGATTTAGCTGCCTAATAAATGACCCGTCGTCGCAAAATCAGCGTTGCCATATAAAAAAAAATGCCTTTATCTCCCTGTATTGACCTGTCATGCAAAAACGAGGGTCCCGTCACAAGCGTACAAAGGATAGCATTCTTCTTAAATGACCTTTCACGACAAATCCAGTGTCTAATCACAGCCCGTCACTCAGTGTTTAGTAGAGAACCCGACCTTCTTTTGCCATCTAAAGCAATGTCATCACAATTCGCGTTCTCCAAACCATTGGAAGCTGGACTCTGTATTGAACCTTGTAAACGTCCGTGTACGTCCATCAGGTGATAAAAATCCAAGCAGATCTGAAAAAAATATACGAAATATTTACCAACTTGACAATGTCGTCTGTGTAAAAAGCAACTGAAATGAAGGTGACCCTAAATTTAAACGTTAAAGAATAGAAAGAGGAAGAGGTAGGATAAGAAATCATAGAAGGAAGTCGTTTATGATGATGATGAAAATGATGGTTGTGTGTGCGTGTGTGTGAGTGTGTGCGCGCGCGTGTGTGAAGAAAGAGAGAGAGAGTAGTACAAATGGAGAGAGAGAGAGTCAAGTCAAGTCAAGTCACAAATTCATACAAAACATTGCATGTCAGCGAATAATAAAAGAAAAACAGAAGAAAATAAAACTTTTAAAACAAACAGAACAAAATAAACAAACAGAATAAAATAAATACAGGATGCTATGTATGCGCCTTTCCCCAAACTAATCAGGCTCAAAGCGCGACGATCTGTACCAATCATTGTCACACACAATTTCTTCCAGTTCTTTCTTACTACTAACGCACACACACCCACATAAGAAATGTACAATTAATTTCATTTAATTCACAGAGCATTTCAAATCATGCACATACAATTGAGATATCTTTTCTATTGATTATAATAATTGAGGGCATGAACATGATATATTATATGTAATAGCATTAAATTATTCAGAGCTAGAGGAGAAGATACGTAAAGAAGGACGGTTTATGTTTGTATACAGAGATAAGTTATTAACACGTCACAGGATGAACATGATAACATTCTACCACTACGAGTAATCGCATCATAGGCCCGATGTTTTCATCGCGGAAAACATTTACCATACCAATGTCAATGGAAGCAATTCTAGTCCTGACACAATACTAGTACATGAGGGAGAGAGAGGGAGGGAGACAGAGACAGAGACACACAAGCACACACAGAGACCAGGAATTTAATTTTCTGGAAATCACGCGTGTTGTGTTTGTGTGTTTGCGTTTATGTGTGTGTGCGTGTGTGGGTGTGTTTTAATGTATTTCATTTAAGATCTGTACACTTTGTAATTTTAGACCATTATAAAACATCCAAGAAACGGAAACTCCGACGGTATGGCCATGTCACCAGATCATCAGGCCTTGCAAAAACCATCATGGAAGGCACGGTGCAAGGAGGCAGAAGACGAGGGAGACAGAAAAAGAGGTGGGGGGACAAAATTCGGGAATGGACTGGCTTGACTATGAGTGAAGCCATGAGGGTTGCTGAGGACGGAGGAAGATGGAGTACGCTGGTTAAACGATCATCTGTGGTGCCCCAAAGACCTTCTAGCTACGGGATAGGATAGGATAGGATAGGATGGGATTTGTCAATAAACCAATAAACGAATCAATCAATCTGTCTCTTTTTTCATTTCTCCCCACCCCCGCCTTTCTCTCTCTCTCTCTCTCTCTCTCTCTCTCTCTCTCTCTCTCTCTCTCTCTCTCTCTCTCTCTCTCTCTCTCTCTCTTTCTCATTTCTCCAAAAATTAATCCAGCTTATATTTATTGCACCCAGCTTTATTAATGTCCCAAACTGTAAGACCGAGAGAACGAGACTAGGGTTTTTAACAAGACAAGACTTACAAGGTCACCCGCAATAAACGTTGGGCCTCTGACTTATATCTTCCCTCTTTTCTCCTCTCTCCGCACATTCCATATAAATTATATTACACGATAATCTAGTTTATATATTTAATTTAAACATTAATAATGTATTTGCATCGTGACCAAGGATCTCCTCTCTCTCTCTCTCTCTCTCTCTCTCTCTCTCTCTCTCTCTCCACCTCTTTATTTCTTCCTCTTTCCCCCTCCTTCGCTCCCTCTTTCTCTCTCCCCACTCTCTCTACCTCCGTCCTTTCCCCCTTTCGCTTCTCTCTTTACTCCGTTTCCCTTCCCCCCCTCCCCCCTCATTCTCTCGAACTATCTACCAGATCCCAAATTAATCTAGCTTCAATTTATATCAGCTGATAATGTGGCAACATCGTGACAAACGACCGTATTTCATAATTCATTGTGGCAAGCATCGATAGTTACTCCTTTATTATTATTTAACAACATCCTGCTTTCGGGATACGGCCAAAGATGGGGTGGGAGGAGCGTTGGGAAAGGGGAGAGGGAAGGGGGAAAGGGATAGTCTATTTAACTTGCGTGAGCGCCGCGCATCCCCCACCCCACCCCAAACCCTAACCTTCACCATTCCATTCCATCCTCACCCAAATCAAACCCTCCTTCAGTTTTGGTAGATCTATGCAATCAGATGCAGTCACTTATCTTCTCTATCAGGTTAGAGCAGACTTGTTGTTGTTATTGTTATTGTTGTTGTTTTTCTTTGACTTCTTCTCCTCCTCCTCATTCTTCTTCTTCTTCTTCTTCTTCTTCTTCTTCTTCTTCTTCTTCTTCTTCTTCTTCTTCTTCTTCTTCTTCTTTTTCTTCTTCTCCTCGTTTTTTCTTCTTTCTTATCTCTGCAATAAAAACAAGCCTCGGCGACCTCATCCTACAGAAACCATGATGTCAGAAGTTTAGGTCACTACCCGCGCTACCGTTACTGCACTAGAAATATCACGTTTAACAACAACAACAACAAACAAACAAATCTTTATTACCTCATCATGGAAGTTGGACAGGCACAGAGAATCATCACTCAAATAAACAAGTTAAATGTACAAGTTACAAGCAAATAATTATTTACAAGAGACATACAGCATGTATTATAATACATTGCGCATACCTCGCATACATCGCGCGCGCGCATACACGCTCCCACACATTTACATGCACACTCACACGCATAACACACACAATCAATCATTGAATAAACATTCTAACTCGCTAACATTGTAAAATATACAAGTTCCTCAACCATCAAGTTACAGTTAAACGCAATCATTGTTCTTAAGGAAATATAAGTACACATTTCTGATTTCTCGTTCACGCAGTGGCAATATTTGGCTTACGTTTTACGGCTTATGCCTTGGGTTCTGACCTTTTTTCACTGACCGGAATTTTGACGGGTGGCCGCACCTTATGAATTTAGTGGCCACATTTGTCTCACGTTTTTCGGTTTATGCATTGTGTCGGAGGTAGTGGCGCCATGTTTATCACGGCCCGGTTCGAATTTATAAACGTGTGTAGATGTGTAATTCCACTACAACAAGACAATTTGTAATGACGATATAATGTACTCTTTCACCATTTGACTATAATATAAAACAACTTAACTAAGATCGATACGCAACAAGTGAATTCAGTTGCCTTGGCTCGCCAAAGCGCGTGGGAAGAGTGTAGATTGACCTCTAAACTCGTGACGTCACACTCTCACTTCTGATTGGTCCTCGTCAGTATGCATTTTTGCAAATGAAATAAAACATGCGCCATCCTTGTGAAAGTTACGCTAAGCAGTACGCAAGGAAATACCTAAGGAATTCATAAGCGTAACACAAGTGTGGCCGGGCCTTTACTGACAATAGCAGTATAAAATACCTCCTCTCTGCGAAATATGGTCCAGCGGTGGCTGACACGGTAGTATAAAATGCTCTCTCTCTCTCTCTCTCTCTCTCTCTCTCTCTCTCTCTCTCTCTCTCTCTCTCTCTCTCTCTCTCTCTCTCTCTCTCTCTCTCTCGGGGCCGGGTAGCTCAGTTGGTAAGAGCGTCTTGCTAGTAACCGAAAGGTCGCTGGTTCGAATCCCGGATTGGTCAACGTGTGATCATATTATTTTCCCCTTTACCAACAACTGGCCCGCTGGTGTCAGTATAAATCGGTCCAGTAGTCACCTATATGCGAAAGTGTCGTGTGACTATAATCTACAAACAACACAACATCTCTCTCTCTCTCTCTCTCTCTCTCTCGCAGATCCGTAGGATCTCATCTTTGATATGATGATGATAATCATTGTCACAGGGCAGCCTGTGATGAAACCGGGTAGGAAGTGTGGGTGGAGAGGTAATGAGTTGGGGTAGTAACTGCGCGCTGTCGTATGTTTGGTTATGCGTGGAAAGCGTGATTTTGAACAGCATAGTTCGGCCAGCCAGTTTTGGAATGTGTTCACTGTAGTCAGAACACGTTTTGCAGAGTAACGGAGAAGACCTGTGGTCTTGTGTCTCTGGGTATTTTGTTCTGGAAGTAAGGTTGGGACAGTTGTTAACGTAAATGATAACTGGTTCTAAAAGAAAACCTAGTGGGAAATGTTACGGTTGTGGTAACAAGCTCAAGGAAGTGTAGAGCAAATAACTAAGTTTGTGTGTTGTGGTAAGTTAGTGTAGAGGAGGTCCACTAACAGGAATTACTACGCACTGGATACCTTACTTGGAGTACTGTGTAGGCGAGCAGTGGAAAGGGCTAGCTACAGGTACTATTACATTCGAGCCGTGTGGGTAAGTGTGATGGTGATCTTCCTTTACTGTGCTAATGACCGATGCCCGGCTGTCGGGGTGTTGAACGATAGCTGTGCGTGAGTCTGGGGGAAGGATGGTTGCACTGGGGAGAGGCAGACGAAAGGAAGAGTGCGACTGAAGGAGGGAGAATGAAGGAGGGAGAATGAGGGTGAAGTGTGGTGAAGATAGGATGGAAGTGGTTGCTGTTGTTGAGGTTGCGGTTGCTCAAGATGGATAATGTGTTGATAATTACATGTATTCATTTGCAGCATTGTTCATTTCATGCATTCATAATGTCATTTAGTTTTTGAATTATGTGTTTGATTACAAGAGACAGTAATAGTAGTCAAGGGAAGTGAAGTGGACAGCAGTGGCGCTTCCTCAAGATACAGGAATTTGTTAGTGTAGTAGGGGGGAAGAGTGTGAGGAGGGAGGGGGACAGAATCGGGTGAACATGACATTAACAATAGGACAAGCATGTTGCAGATTCGAAAGTTCGTTGTTCGAGGGTCTCCGAAGTTCGTTGAATTCATCAGCTCGACACTGAGCAACGTTGACCAGCGTCGCGCGACAACGACGACGACATTTGGTCGTGTGGACCCAGCATCATCATCACCACCTGTTCGTCCTCGTCCGTGTTGGTGTGTACATCTTCATTGTTCCACAACCCCACCTTTTCCGCGGTGGTTGTGACGTCTGTGTATGGAACCTGGCCTCGACGTCACAGTGTTAGCCGACTGGAGGAGTTAGGCTGGGAGGCGTCGACGGTGGCAGGGCTGCCGCAACTACAGCGTCATCATCATCATCATCATCGTCAGCGGTGGGAGGGAGTGGCGACACCACTACGCCTGGATTCCATAGCGACAGTCCGGTGACAGTCACGAGGAGGGGCAGCTACTTTTCGGAGACATCAACGGGGACGCCCTACTATCAGGTCGGCTTTTTCTTTGTTGTCCCCCTCTTGATGCTCGACCCCCCCTGTGTTCGGACATTTGCAGTGCACAGTCGTTATTTAGACGTGGTTGATTAGCAACCCTCGTTCATCTGACATTCCATTTCATTGTTCATCGACCCATTGATTGTTCCATCACCATTTTTTCTAGTTTCATGTGTAAATGTTGTATGTGTATGAGTGTGTGGTATGAATGAATAAATAGCTTGAAAGTTGTATATATATTCGTTGTGTTTTCATCCCTTCACGTCTGCGGGAAATCGCCATTCTGTCTGGGTTGTCTGCGTGTGGAAGTTGTCTGTTTGTGGCGTCTGCCCGGAGAGAGTCGTGGCGGTGACAATCATTATTGTCAGGGTGGCGACGTGGTGATCGTCCTTAACGCTGATGCAATAGGACGTTAAGCTTCGTTGTTCCTCCTCCTCTCTCTCTCTCTCTCTCTCTCTCTCTCTCTCTCTCTCTCTCTCTCTATCTCTCTATCTCTCTCTCATTGTCTGAAATCTTAAATACAAGTCCCCTATACGCTCATGTGTCCGGGGATGTAAATTTAACCAATCAATCAATCAATCTCTCTCTCGCTGTCCCCTATACGCAACGTGTCCGGGGACGTTAATCTACTCAAGTCAAGTCTCTCTCTCTCTCTCTCTCTCTCTCTCTCTCTCTCTCTCTCTCTCTCTCTCTCTCTCTCTCTCTCGCTCTATCTCTCTCTGTGAAAAGTGTCCACTATACGCTCTATGTGTCCGGGGACGTTAATTTACCCAATCAATCAAATCTGTGAAATACACGTGTTTGCGGACGTTAATCTACCAACTAAACGAAACGTGTGAAACACAGTCGCGCTGTGGCCTCGGCACAAACTAACGTCCCCTATGAAATACAATCGCAACGGCAGTGCAGTACGCATATTAACTGTGAAATACAGTTGCGCTGTGGCCTCTGCATAAACTAACGTCCCTATGAAATACAATCGCAACGGCAGTGCAGTACGCGGAAACATTATTGTTGTGCGATCAGCCTAAAATTTATTTGCTGAATTCACATGCGCAACAATTCTGCTACAACGTTTCGACCACAATGTTT
Organism: Oncomelania hupensis; assembly: GCA_036898135.1. Lineage (NCBI taxonomy): Eukaryota > Metazoa > Mollusca > Gastropoda > Littorinimorpha > Pomatiopsidae > Oncomelania > Oncomelania hupensis. The sequence continues at coordinate 52,173,379 of CM072518.1, read as the reverse complement.
AGAAACTTTGTTTCAAAAGCGTTTTAACTACGCATGTAGTCACGCGGTAAAGTAAAGATCTACAACATCTGGGCAATGCGCACTCCGCAATCTCCCGAGAGTGCGTTCTCTCTGCACGGATATTGTGGTTATACAAAGATGGCCGATTCAACCAATAGCGATGATGAGATTATTGAAAATGCAGAATAGCTTTGATCAAGTTCGATGAAAACTGAGTTTGTCGCTGAGATAAATTTGACAGGTTGGTTTTTTCAGTCGCATTGGCTACTACTGTTTGATTGCACATTATCGAATGCGCAGTAAGCGTTGCGCTTGGCGAAATGTGTGCATTCTGGTTGGCTACAGCAATGTTGTTGCAATACGCATTTATAGCAGGTTCTAAATTGCTAAACATGTTTAAAACGGTTGCAGAACAGATGTTTCAGACACGCATGGTCACACGTGAAACAAAGTCAAAACATGAAAATATTGGTCTTTCGCCCAGGTTTGTTTCGCGTGTGTTGCTCGTTCAATTTTAGCTCTACATTGTCGCAAACACTGTCAAAACAATTATAGGGTTACACCCTTTTGCCTCGGATGTTATACCGTTTTTGTAAATGTGTGACCCTCTTCATGCAAATAGTGTGTGTGAAAGACCCGTTTTAATATAGAACAGATGCACAGATAAACAAAAGTTTTATAATAATCCATGGCCTACGGTGAAATATAATGTGCCAAGACTTTCCTGTAAAACTTTCAAGTTTTCAATGGAATTTGAAAACAAATTGCGCAATATAATTTCACTAAAGAAAGTATTATACAACGCCTTTAAAAAATAATAATAATCTAAACGATAAACTATACTCTTGCGATTAATTTTTTCATTGAGAGAGAAGCTGAAGTTTGCTGTATTTAGAAAGGAAACAAATATTCTCTAAGGAAATGATATTAAACAAACAATTGAAGATTGTTTTACAGTTAATTTCTAAAGAGACGAAGGAGAAAAAAAAAGAGAAGACAGTCGGGAATCAGAACGTGCCGGCCAAATGTCGGTCGGTCTGTCCGTCTGCCGGCCGGTCCGTGGGTCTGTCGGTCCTTTGGAAGCTATATCTCAACATCACTGAGCGGATTTTGATCAAACTTCATGAAAACAAGATTCAAGATTTAATCCCAGTACTCGCCCCTTTTGGGGTGTGGAGGATACAAAAACATAAGCATAACAATCCTAATGCGGTTGTAAAAAAAAAATTAAAAATAACAGCAACATTACTAACATTCCAACTTGAACATTCACAACAATAACATTTTGCTAATATTGTTAATATTATTAGTATACGCCCTTTCCTAATTTTATAAATTTACTCAATTTTAGTAACACATGTTTTCTTTCCCGAAACAAATGACACAAGTTAAACATTGACTTGCACGATAAATATTTACTACAAATAAACATTTGTCGCAGATGCTTGTGTTTTGGACACTCAAAACTAAAGTGAAATTCATCCCCAATTGGACCCATATTGCTGTTCCTACAGAATCTTTCTCTCCGTATTACACCTTCCCGCCGTATACCTAGCTTAGTGGCCTGCCTCTTGGCCAATCATAGTTGCTCTAACGGGAAGGTCAAGGTCACTGGAGTCATTTTGTCGCCAAACACGTTTGGCTCAATATCTCAAAAACGGTCCCGATCAGTTACTTCACGTTACAGACCAATATCATTAACGTCTCATGTTTGTAAAGTAATGGAAAAGATTATTTTAGAAGAAAAAAAAAGAAGCAATATTATTGTATAAAACGTAAGTATATATACCAGTTAATCAGGCTGGTTTTCAAAAAGGAAGATCAACAGTAGATCATTTAGTACAAATGACAACTACTAGAGCGTTGTGGCCAAGTGGGCTAAGGCGGGACTAACTTGCCTTGTCCACAGGCCAGAAACCAATGGTGCCTGACAGGTGTGGGTTCGATCCAGCATCTGGGCGTTATGTTTCTCCGAATATTATTTACTTTCAACTCGGGCAACGTCTCGGGGGTTTTCTCCGGGTACTCCGGTTTGCTCCCCCAGCAAAAATTTCAAAATCACAACTAATGCTAGGTAGGTTGGGTTTGGGCGCGCCACAGGCTGCGACTACGCTTTCCCCAGGGGAGGCGGCCCAGAATTTCCCTATGAAAAAAAGGACAATAAGGTAAATAAAATAAAATAAAATAAATAAATAAAATACTATTAGGAGACAATTTTGTCAAACAAAGAGCGTTTTAGCAACATTTTTTTTGACATTACCAAAGCATACGACAGAGTCTGGCATGCAAGATTAATGTACAAAATAAAACCAATTGGATTGTCAGGTAGACAATTTTCAAAATAAAAATTGAAAATAAGGAACTCAAGTAAGTAAAAGAAGTTAAATTTTTAGGCGTTTATCTAACATATAAACTGCATTGGAAACGACAGATAGAATACATAATACAGAAGGCTGTCAAAAGCTATAATTTATTGAAAATTATTAACAAACAAGCTTGTGGACAAGATGTAAAAACACTTATTCATATAGCGTGTGCTTTAGATTAACAGATCCAGATTAACATAGGTACAGGAATCGTAGTTTTTAGCCCCTAAATGTTATCTTTAAAAGTTACAAAGCTTAGAGTGTAAAGCAATAAAATTAGCACTAGGGATCCCAATTCATACAAAAACAATAGAGGCCTATAAACATGCAGGAGTTATTCCTCTTGATGAATGGCGAAAGGTATCATGTGCCAAATACATCGTAAGAGCAAATGCAGTTAATAGCAGTACTGACGAAGAACGGTTCATGTAATCTGGTCTAGATTTTTCTAAATAAGCTCAAAAAGAACACTCCTTTAAAACAATTCGAACTTTTACAAAAGATTTGATTCAAATAGACTTAACGCATATTGAATGTTTATATAAAACTATTATTTCACCAGTACCTGTGTGGGAATTAGAAAAAGCTAAATATGATATATGCTACTGTAATAAAAATAAGAACTACAACCCTCTGCTTACTGCAGGTGAAGTTCGACATCATATATATTAGAAGTATTCTGGACAAACAGATGATGTTTGTAACATAGGATTTAAATATATCTGAATCATATTTTTTAGGTAAAGGATATTCGATATTCACTGCTAAATTAATTACTCCTTCGGATGAGAGTATAAACCGAGGTCTAGTCTGTGTCGCATACATTCCATCATAACGGACTTTAAAGATCCTGACGCTCATGTCCTAGACGGGTGAGTGCCGGGGACAAGAAAACACCCAGCATGCACCTAGGTCCTTCTCCCCCATCCCTGGCTGCCCAGGATTGTGCTCAGTTGTCCGGGCGTCAGACCATGCGCCCAAAGGCTGCGGGTGGGCGTCTCGGGCGGCTTGAGTTAGATCCTGTATCGGCCAGCGCCTTGAGCAGCTCTTGAGCTGGAAAAGCGCTATATAAGAACGATTAAATAAATTAGTGGCTCTAAATACAATTTCTAATTTTTTGTGTGAGTATATTCAGCGTGGTTTTATGCGTAGATTCTATGTCAGTTTTACAATCATTGAATTCAGATAATCCTGTGAAAGAAAATAAATTATTTTGGAAACTAAAAATATTATTTACAATCTAATAACTAATGGCACTCAGGTGAATTTTTGCTGGATCGGGCAGCAAAGCGTGGTGGTTCAAATATTAATTCTCAAACAACAACGATATCACACATGAATTAATCTCATCATCAGTCTAGTATGCACACATGTCGTGGCGCTCCATGCACGGGCAATGGTGTTCGCTTTTTAATGGTGTTCGCTTTCTATAATTGTTATAAGTGTTGGTTGCCTTTTACAAGTTAATAATAGTTTTAGTTGCCTTTTTATGTTTTTCAATGTAATATTTTTATTGAATGTTTTTAACATTATGTTGTACATTTTTAGTGAATTTATTCAGACTTTATATACCTACTGTTGTTGTGTAGTATAAATGGTGTATGAATGTGTCAAGCGCGGAGAGCACAGCCACTTGTGGCTGTGATGCGGCGCTATATAAATCTACATTTATTATTATTATTATTATTATTATTATTATTATTATTATTATTATTATTATTATTATTATTATTATTATTATCCTTCTCTTCTAAAAAAAATTCAAGCCTCTATAGAACATACATTTGTGAAAGAGATTAAACTTAATCGCCTAAATCTTATGGAATTGCTAGATCAGTTTCAAGCATGGCTAATATAATAATATTAAACTCAATTAAATTCAAATACATGTATCATAAAAATGTGAAATGCATATGTGGTGAAGCTATTTCTCTGACAAATGTATTACTTCAATGCAGTAATATTCGTCCATTTTTGCCAACTTATGTTCATATTATCGATTCTATTGATAACATAAGCTTTGATTTAAGCGTTAGATTAGCAAAAGCTTTGACGGATTGAATGATTGATTGGATCAGTTTATATAATTATGTATATTATGTAGGTATGTTTGTATGTACGTATCTGGTGCAAATGTGTGTGAATGCGTGCATACGTCTTATCATCTCGATAAAACAACCAACCAGCCAACCATCTCAAAAACGGTTTAAGCGATTTAGTTAAGTTTTGGTATACATGTACTTCAAATCATGGGCCATCCTTTAGTAGCAGTCCGGCTGTCGGACAGTCGGTCATTTAGTCGGTCCGTCGTTCCGAATTTCACTTTTTGTGTTCAAAACACAACTTTTGGCCATGCCTCAGCAATACCTGACCCGAAAGTAATCATTTATATTTTGTGCATACTGTAACTATAGTTCTGCTTAGCATGTTGGATCATTGGTATTCGTATTTTCTCAAAGGTCAAACCCATTGTGTTTAACTATTACCTAAACGCGTTTTGCGTTGTATTAAAAAATTGGTTAAGCTGCTATGGATAATGTGTTTTCTCTTTGCAGGCATTCCAGATCGTGGCATATCATTCCACGTTTTCCTTCTTGCTTTCTTTAGCATAAAGCCGAGTCACAATACCGTCAAGAAAATGGACACATTTCAAAATGCTTATTTTATCAGTTTAGTATGTGAGCGTCTGGAAATACAGCTGAATGGCTTGCCATCTTGTAATCTTCTACAATGTATTGGCTTTGCTGATTTCTGCGTTTCTCTTAATTAATTAATTAATTAATTAATTAATAATAATAATAATAATAATAATAATAATAATAATAATAATAATAATAATAATAATAATACTGGATGCTATATACGCGCCTTTCCCCAAATCAATCAGGCTCAAAGCGCGGCGATCTGTACCAACATACACGCTCACCTGTCTCATCCACCCTCACACACACACAACAAATGCACATCCATCACTCAAACAGGTGGTGTAAAGGCAGGGAGATCGCTATTTGAAGACGGAAAGAAAATCGAATTTTTTTTTTTTTTTTTTTTTTTGGGGGGGGGGGGGATTTTATATTGACTGCGTCAAGTACCATTATTGAAGGGAGGGAGGAAACTGGAGTGCCCGGAGAAAACCCTCGGTGACCTCAAAAGTCTCGTACCTAAGTCACGTACGTTCGCCCCTTGCGGGACTCGAACCCGCGACCTTCGGCATAGGAAACCGGCGACTTATCCACTGCGCCACGAGGCCACCCCAATTAACGCCAATACAGGTATGGAATATTTTTTGACAGAGGACAAATGGTCATTGCGCCTTCAGAAATGTAATCTGTTATCATATGAACTGGTCGATTGTTATTCTGTTTTGTATGAAATAACTTGTCCCATGTAATCCTCTGGCCGAATACAGTTTAAAATGTTTTATGTATGAATACAGAAATACTGACTTTTAAAACAAACTTCCGGTTTGAGTGTTTGCGTTTTTGGTATTATTTTCTATCTTCTTATTTACCTAGCTTGACTTCACCTGCGAGTACAAAGTCAGGTTCATACTTCATTCGTACATTCGCATGCTGGATCCCTTAAACCAGCTCACTTTGAATTGGAAAATAATGACTTAATTACATTATGGTGGTAGCAGTAGTAGTAGTAGTAGTAGTAGTAGTAGTAGTAGTAGTAGTAGTAGTAGTATTAGTAGCAGTGGCAGCAGCAGCAACACCAGGAAGAGGAAGAGAAGGAGGAGAATCGTCATAATCATCATTGTGATATCATCATCATCATCATCAATATCATCATCATCATCATTATCATCATCATCATCATCATCATCATCATCATCATCATCATTTTATTGTAATTATAAGTGTTCTTATAAATGTATATAGTTGTTACTGCAGAGTTAGAATTGTTTCCCGGATGTCGAACGTATTCCACCCTTTCATCGTAACTCCCAAGACTGAACCAGTTAACTGCTCCTGATGAACCCTTGGAACCCTGCAACAGAAAAAAAGGAAAAATCATCAGTCCGCATAAATAGACAATCACAACATTATTAAGGAGAATGGCACTCACATGCAAAACTGACAGTGATGGGGCGGGTGGGGGTGGATTAGGGGGAGGGGGATAGAGGGGGGGTTGGTGGGTATTAAATGAGAACACATGTAATAACACATACTGCGGGTTAATTGGTTGATTTAGTAAAACCTCTTTGTTCCACCAAGATGATAAAAGACATATTGCATGAAATGTAAAAACAAAACAATCACGAAAACAACCAACAATGACGTTAAGGAATGGGCATAGTACCCATGTCAAAACAGTTCATAAAGGCATATGAATTTTCTTTCCACCCCCCACCCCCACCCCTTCCACAATCTCCCCCTACCCCAACATACATACACTTACATACATTCTTGTATAGATCACAAATGGGGTAATTTTAGAATGTAGGAATCGGAACACTTTTTTGACGGAAAGAACGCAAATTTCTACTTTCTTCAAAATTTCTCCGAAAATTCACTGTATTTTCTCCGTCCCGAATAGTGCACTCCTCTGTACTTAAAACACTCTCATGCACTACAACTGCACTCCCATGCACTAAAAGAGCACTCCCGCGCAATTAGAAACAAATGGTGAACGGGAGACAAATGGGTAACAAGGAAATTACCCCATTTGTCACTAAGAAAGACAAATTCCGTTCCCCATTCGTGCGTTTATACACGTTCACACCCACACACACCCACACACACTTCGTCTCTCTCTCTCTCTCTCTCTCTCACTCTCTCTCTCTCTCTCTCTCTCTCTCTCCCTCTCTTTCTCTCTCTGCGCAGTAAAGCTATTTGCTGACATAATTATCGTCATCTCAGTTAGCCGACTAGCTGATCAATTAACAAGATAATGTGATGATAATGTTTGTGAAATAATTACCAGTCTAAGTTAGTTAGTTAGTTATATAGATTAACGTCCCCGGACACATAAGCGCATAGGGGACGATCGATACCGGTCTAATATTACAGTTCTATTATTTATAGTCCATATGTCTCCCGAACTCGCATTATTCATAATTAAGCTCTAAATTATCATAAGAAAATCATACATAAAATTTCAAATTCGTAGACATTGATTACCGCTGTACAACATTCATGAGTCGTCGTCATCATCATCATCATCATCATCATCATCATCATCATCATCATCATCATCATCCTCATCATCATCATCATCATTAGCATCGCCGTCGTGGTCGTCATCATCATCACCTCCACCACCACCACCACCATTACTATCACCACCACAACCCACAACAACAACAACAGCAACGACAACAACATTATGCAGGAGAAAGAAACGTCTTCCCAGCATTGAAAATTGTAAATTTTCATCTTCTTTTTTTCTGTTTACCTTTCTTCCTTTTTACCTTTCTTTCTTCTTTTTCTCATTTTTTTTCCTTTCTTTGTTGTTGTGTGTTGTTGCTGTTGTTGTTGTTGTTGTTCTTCTACTTTTTCTTTATATATGCACTTCTTCTTTCTTTTTTTTATTCACTCATGAGACAAAAACAGACTTTTCAATGTCCTATGCACGAGTACTCGAGTTCACTGTGACATTTATTTATTTATTTACTTATTCGTAATTCATTATTTCATTCATGTCATTCGTTTGTTTGATTTTCTCAGATGTAGTTTTTCATGATCTCCTCCACTGTTTAATGTCAATGGAAAATATCTCTGATTATTATTGTGCTTTTCCTATACTTATGAATGCATCTCAACGAAAAGCTGGTTACTAGTTTCAGTTTAAAGATGACCGCACACATCTCGACGCTGTAGCATTGAACGCCTTTCAATGGATACGACATGGGATGATCAACGATGGATTGCGCGTCCCACGCTGGGGAGAAAAGTGCTGAAGGAAAAAAGAGCGTTCGTCCGTTTTCGCGAAACACCTTCCACCTGTCAACGAGGAAGTGACCGTTCACCTCTGACTCTCGCTAAGCAAAAGGCAATGATAGGCATGTGTGAGCCATAACGGGGTTGGTGAGTAAACTATAGTCTCCGTGTTACACTCGATGTTATTTTTTGTATTAGTTGATTCAGCCCCGATGCTTGAAACATGATAAAGTGTAACTCAGATTCGTTTATCCACGCAGCCTGCTCATTCAGCAACAAGGCAAAGTCGTTGTATGTAGTTTTCCAACTTTATTCAGCGAAAATCAACAACTGCATACAATCGTTCAACTTTACAATTCAATACAATCAACTTTTGAAACAGTGCGGCACTATATATATAGTCTCTCTAAACTCGAGAGAGCGTCCGAACGTTCGAGCGCGACACAATTTCAACCAACCAGAACAAACCTCGTCATCACCGTCTCACGTCATACAACCATATTTAGGATGGAAGCTTCTCTAGTTACCACTAGAATTACACATACTCTTCGATTGATAGTAAACAACCAACTCTAGAAAATTCTCAAATAATATCGACCAACTAAAATTACCAACGTTATACAAAACTTCTTCAAATAACAACGCAAAATCAAATCAAAGATAAATACACTCTGTTATTGCATGCTTAGCAAAACAAAACGATCGCATCTATCGTGCGCGTCATACACGAACTATCGTGCGCGATTCAACGTAACACTCCGGGAACATAAGCTTATAAGGGTCTCTCGAGTTTAAAGGTCAAATTAAAAGGGGATCAACTGTAGGCAAAGCCAGAGAACAAAATAAATAACTGGGTTCCACTTTGACACCAGATATAGCCCCATTCCTACCCCACCTCCCATCTAGTCAATAACCTCCTTAAGGCCAGACTAAAAGCCTGAGGGGAATCCTTATACTTCTGTCTGACCACCCAAAATGGGTGATCATTAGATTCCATTCCCTCAACAGTGGTTGTTCTTGGGTTAATAGGAAATGTTGATTGCCAGTCTAATATCCACTTGCTTATCGTACAACAAGGGAGTGGAAGGGATGGGTAGGAAAAGGTCGGTGGGGGTGGTGGAGTGCATGCTGGGAGCGCTAAAGTTAATATGTAAACTGACCTTTTCATGTAACTTAACAGGCCCCAGTTCCAAGGCTTTGTTTACTTTTTGACAAAAACGGTGTTATCCTAAAATTCGCATTGTTTTGAAGTTTCAGTTTCGGGTTTGACAGGGAGTTATTTCCCCTGGTTTTTAACGGTAAAGCCGTGTGATCTTTGACCCTGTTTCTGAGTGAACCCCATGGCCTTGAGTGTGCGTCTTTGGTGTCTGGGTTGGGTTAGGATAGGGCCATTTTATCAACCTAAAACGAAAAACCTTACAAACAATTGCTTTTACGTGTTCGGTCTTTTACCGGTTTTGGCAGCTGCTATCTTTATTCATGAAAAAAATAAACTTTTTTTCAGTGGTGCAAGCACTCACTGTAAATGTTAAAAGGATTTGTCAAGGGAGCGTGGTGATAGTGGGTCCCCTTAAGCCAATTTAAATGTGTGTTGCAGTCAAACGTGCTACGCTTTTCTGATAGTGCAGGAGTGTGACCAAACATATACGACGGAAAATATCCCATAGTCTGGGGTCCCTACTATTCCTCTTTTCTGTGATGGTCATCAGGCTGTGCTACACGTGTTTGTTTGTTTGTTTGTTTGTTTGATTGTTTTTTTTTGTTTTGTTTTTTTTTCTTGTTATCAATAGTTGATTCATCCTCGATGCTTGAATCTTCATAAGTGTAACTCGAATTCGTTTATCCACGCAGCCTGTTCATTCAGCAACAAGGCAGGAGTCGTCGTATAAAGCTTTTCCAACTTTATTCAGCAAACATCAACAACTGCATACAAGATCGCTTTCCGAAAATCACTTCAAAGATCATCATCATAAATCTCTCAATCAACCACTTTTTCACTGCATTACCTATATAGACCCTCTGCAATCGAGAAAAAGTTCGAACATTCCAGCATGACGCAATAACACCCAACCAAAATAAAATTCGTCACCGTAACTATGCTCTGTCATACGTCATTATGTTAAAAGAATCGCTTAGCTATTACCAGATTTATCTCGAAGCTTCGGTCGATAGTAAACAAATAATTCTAAAAAAAAGTCTCAACAATATCGACCGACGAAAATTTTCAACATTATACAAACTTATTTTAGCAACAATGCAAAATCAAATCAAAGATAAATACTCTCTGTTATTGCATGCTTTGCAAAACAAATGATCTGATCTATCGTGCGCGTCTCAAACGTAACAGGTTGTATAGCATGTCACTGCAATTCAATTCAATAATTTATTTTAACGTCTATTCACGCACACGTGATTTCAGATCATACACTCTTTCTCACGCATAGACATACAAAACATAAAAGCAAATCTAACAATTTAAAGTTGAACCATCACCATAAAAAGTAATAATACTAGAAAAACTTGCCACCGCGAACACGTACCTTATACAAGCAATATCTTTTATTGCAGGACCATGCAATAAAATGTCAATGGATTTTTCAATATTAATATTTCTTTCTTTATTTAGTGGAATTAAAATTATGACATGCATGTAAAACATGTTTTACAGATTATTGGTTTTAAACAGGTACAAACTACAACTTTTTCAAACTCGGGGTTCCATGAATTTACTCTTAGTTTATTAATTATTCTACATAAATGTCTTGGACAACCCAAAAATATGTCACTGCAAATTTTTAACTAACGGCTATGTATTTCAAAAGGGAGTGGTCAATTTGTATGAGGAATGATTAATGGATTTGGAGACTGGTTTGTGTGTGTGTGTGTGCGTGTGTGTGTGTGGGGTGTGTGTGGGGTGTGTGTGGGTGTGTGTGTACCAACATCAGAGAATATTCCTTGTGTAATGTCACCTTCAGGAATTCATTCTGTATTCTCTATTCTTTATTCTGTCTGCCATATCGCCAATGGTGGGTGTAGACGTTACTAGACTTAAGTGTTCGATCGTTGGAGAGTTGAAAAAGAAAAAGAACACTTCACAGGAAGCTGATGCCTACGAACAAATAAACAGTGAGATCCAAAATGACATAGGCTACGCACAGCAAAGACGAACTGGAAAGAAGATCAATGCCAGGAAATGGAGAACAGTCTGAACAATAACAACAGCAAGAAGGCCTACCAGACTGTGAAACGGCTGACAAGTTTTAAACAGCTCAAGGTCTCCACGATTCAAAGCAAGTCTGGCATATGTCTTGCAGAAGAACAAGAAGTCTTGGATAGATGGACACAGTACTGCTCTGAACTTTAAAACCATACACCAAACGGAGACCCATCAGTTATAGCATGTCCCCAGAACAGAGAAGAAGAAGAAATCCTCCCAATTCTCCGAGAAGAAATTTTTACAGCAGTGCAATCGCTGCAGAAAAGGAAGTCAGCAGGAGTGGACAACATACCCGCAGAATTGTTTTAAGCAGGAGGAGAAGAGATGATTGACGCCCTTACCATTATTTGTAAGAAGATCTGGCAGAGTGGCCTACACCATGGAGCCAGTCGCTTGTTACTCTTCCCAAACAAAAGATAGCCTTCAGGAGTGTGAAAACTAACGCACCATCAGTCTCATCAGCCATACCAGCAAAGTCCTTCTAAAAATAATACTCAACAGGTTGAAACCCCAAGCTGAAGAAATCATAGCTGAAGAGCAAGAAGGATTCAGAGCAGAGCCAAGTACCACTGAGCAGATTTTCAACCTCATAATAATCTGCGAGAAATACCTACAGCACCAACAACCTCTATATCATGTGTTTGTAGACTTCAAGAAAGCGTTTGACCGAGTATGCATGCAACTCTGTGGGCAACCATGAGAGTGTACAACATCAGCCATAAAATGATTGAAGTCATTAAAAGCCTGTATGACAAGGCTACCAGTGCAGTCCTCCACAACAGCACCATCGGGACTTGGTTCAGAACAACAATCGGTGTGCGTTAAGGATGCCTACTCCCTCCAACAATCGTCAACATCTTCCTGGAGCGCATCACGTCATATGCCCTTGCAGATCATGAAGGCACAGTCAACATAGGGATTAGAGCAATCTCCGACCTCCGTTTTGCGGATGACATTGATGGATTGGCTGGAGAGAAACAAACACCTGTTACCGAGGCTTGAAACAACTTCCAAAGCCTTTGGAATGGAAATAAGTTCAGAAAAGACCAAAATGATGACCAACAACATCAACGGCATCAACACGGACATCAAAGTCCAAGGCCAATCCCTCATCACGGAGCATAGCTTCAAATATTTAGGAGCCATTGTATCAGACAATGGGTCCCGACAGGAAGTCCTCTCCAGGATCGCACAAACAACTGATGCCCTGACAAGGTTGAAGCCCATTTGGAAAAAGATAGGACCGTCAGTCTACACTCCAGGGTAAGGCTGCTGCGGTCCCTTATCATCTCCATCTTCCTATTCGCTTGCTAAACATAGACCCTCACAGCAGACATACAACGAAAACTACAAAGCATGGAGATGAGGTGCTACAGAAGACTTCTGGGCATTCCCTATACCCAACACATCACCCACGACGAAATCCGACAGACCATCACACAAGCCATTGGACAACACGATGACCTGCTCACAGTGGTGAAGAAACGCCCAGCGGGTTACTAGACTATTTAAGGCAATGTCACTCGCTCGCAACATTTTTTCACTGTTAAATCCATGCTTTTACACGACAACAACTCAAATAACAGAACCCGTTTTGCGAATCGGGAAATTTCAAAAAATCATTCAAAACAGAATAGATGGAGGGACTTGATGGCCTCAATAAGAACAAATGTCAACTACAAAGTTAAGGTCGCACGAGAGAATTTGTAGGTCTATCCATCAACGTTCAAGCATGGATTAGTCGCCGGTTTCCTATGCCGGAGGTCGCGGTTTCGATTCCCGCAAGGGACGAAAGCATGTGACTTAGATCCGAGACTATTCAGGTTACAGAGGGTTTTCTCCGGGCACTCCGGTTTCCTCCCTCCCTTCAATAACTGTATTGGATGTGGTCAATATGAAAATTTCAAAAATAAAAATCCGATTTACCTTCAGTCTTTTAATAGCGATTTTCCTGCCTTTACACCACATGTTTAAGTGATAGATGTGTGTGTGTGCGTGTGTGTATGGGTGTGTGTGTGTGTGTGTGTGTGGTTGTGTGTGAGAGTGGGTGAAACATGTGAGCGTGAGATCGCCGCACTTTGAGCCTGATTGGTGATTTGTGGAAAAGCGTGTATATATAGCATACAGTATTATTATTATTATTATTATTATTATCATCATCATCATCATCATCATCATCATCATCATCATCATCATCATCATCATCATCATCATCATTATTATTATTATTATTATTATTATTGCTAGTAGTAGTAGTAGTAGTAGTAGTAGTAGTAGTAGTAGTAGTAGTAGTAGTATAAAACCAAAGAGCTTAATGATAGAAAGAGGGGGAACTTGGTACAGAACCGCGAGACGAAAAGTACGAGTTATGCTCCCTTGTCGACATGCTGAAAATGGCTTGTGGCAGAAAGTCAAAAGGCGACCGAGTGAAACAGGGCGGTGACTTTTGCACAGCCATCAATTGCAATTATGCCAGATACAAGAAAAGATGTGTTGGCAAGTCCTTTTTCAAATTTCCAAGAGACAAAGAAAGGTAAATTGCAATTGAAAAACTTTATTTTTTTGTGTTTATGTAGGCCTAAACTAAGACCGCTGCAGTGTTGTTAGTGTTAAAACAATCGGAGAGCGGCTTGAATGATTCATGTTATACCTATGTGCTAAATCCAAAACAGTTTGCTCCTCGTGATCAAATACTGTGCAAGATAACCCCTTACCTAGGCACAAAAATGGTCCTTGATCTGTTGTAATCCCTTTTTGTTTGAGTGTAAACGGGAAAAAAATGTAATGTAGAAACTCAGTCCTTGTTCTGATCTGTGAATTTCTGCGCATTAGATCTATATTGCGTGGAATGTTGTAGTCTAGGTTCTGATTGTTCTGTCTGATTAATTATTTTCCATGAAGTGACTGAGGTTATTAAGCCAGTGATGTGGGAGGTGAGAGGGTTGGGGAATAGGGGGACACCTGATATAAATTAAATTCACACTAGCATCCTGTATTATTATTATTATTATTATTATTATTATTATTATTATTATTATTATTATTATTATTATTATTATTATTACTATTAGTGAAACATTTTGTTATTGTGCTTTATTGTGATTAATTGATTGAATGACAGAGCTCTCTCTTCCCCCAACCACCCTCTCTCTCTCTCTCACTCTCTCTCTCTCCTCTCTTTCTCTCTTTCTCTCTCTCTCTCTCTCTTTCTCTCTCTCTCTCTCTCTCTCTCTCTCTCTCTCTCTCTCTCTCTCTCATGATTACGGATTTACACAGTTTCGGATAAATGAAACAGTCTGTCATGCATATTTTAATTTTAAAATATCTGTCGTTGATTAAAAAATAATAAATTCCAGGGCAGAAAACGAACCTATGACAAACACACATAAGCAGCATAAAAGCACCTAATAAATGTCAATAAGTAAACATAAAGAAAAAGACAGCAGTAGCGGAATGTTAATAATAATGATGGTTAAAAGTTTGGTTTTTGCAAACGTTGCCATAAAAATGTTCTTTTGCAATGGCATAGGCTCAATAAGTTACCACGCACAGATCATTCATATAGCAGATGATGAATTATAGCCAGCCCGAGCAAAGGGAAATAATCCGTGAGAGCGTCTCGCATTTTTGTATATGACATAATGGAAGTTCCCTCTCTTTCCGTAATATGCTCTTTGATAAAACTCAGTCTGCTTTATAATAACTTATGTGTCTGCCTGGAAGTATTTCTACCCCCCCACCCCCCCACTCCCCTTCCCTCTCCCGTCCCCCACCCCCCGTTTGGTCAGTAATTCCGTAAGACTGTTCCTTGATCCCACTCCATATACTACACCTAACCGTTATATTCCCTTCAGGCGTGTACAAACATCGGAAAATCTGCCAAAGTCTGCATGATAATGAAGTACGTGTCAGCTTGGAAGTGGGTGTTTTTCTGCTGGAACGTTATTTCCGCGTGACCGTTCCCCTCGTCCCTCCCTCTTCCCCCCCCCCCCCCCCCCCCCCCCGCGCTCACCCTCTTTACCCATTCATGACTCTTACGCTCTATGTCTATAAACATTCAAAAGCGTGTTCAAACATAAGGAAATTCTCTTTCCAGTCTGCATTTCCAATGAAGGACAGTCAACTTTGGACATTTCGGTGACAAGAGCCCAACAAACACGTCGACTTAACCCTTAGTTTCTATGTCTATCAACGTTGGAAAGCGTGTTCAAAACCCAACGAAGTTTTCTTTCCAGTCTACAGTGTAATGAAGGGCTGTCTATACTTTAACTGTCTGTTCCAAGAGACTTAACAGGTCGATAGGGGGAACTAATTGCAGCATATCCCTCTTCAGATAGTAAGTACTACTACGTATGTTAGATACCTCTTAACGTGCTGACCCGTATTCATCTTAACCCCCTCGTTGCCGAGAGTTTCAAGCTAGCGCTTCAGGGTCGCCTCATGCTGGTGCGAGCAACGGAGGTACAGCACACAGTTGTCATTTTTTTTTTTTTTTTTGGTTAACTCCCGAAAAAATATTCAGCAAAATTTTTGATTGCAGAACGTTTTAATCTGGTTTGTAGTATCTCAATTTTTCTTCAACCCTCTGTTTCGTCTTCTTGTACACTATTATTGGTGATATTGTATGCGCTAGAGGGCATGGCAGAGAAGCCTAATCATTCATGTTGGCGATTCACCGTGACTACTTTTGGTGCTCTGGGGTCGAGTTCAGGTGGCCTTCCGTCAGTGTTGATTCTTTTTAATGAATCCTTCTTCTATAGCGCGCTTTCCAGCGCAAGAGCTGCTCAAAGGATCTAACTCACGTCGCTCGAGGTTTACACTTGCGGTCCTTTGACGCCCAGACAACTAAGCACAATCCTGGGTGACCGGGTAAAAGCGGGGTAGGAGGGGGGACGGGTGGTGCCCACCGCCGTAGCTCAATTGGTAGAGTGTTCGCCTGGCACACCGATGACCCAGGTTCGAATCCCGTGGTGGGCGATATAAAATGTGGCCATTTTCACTGTCCATTATAGCAGTATGATTGCTTTGGTGGTTCAGTGTTGATTCAGGTCCCTACCCCTCTTTTCACCCCTTGGGTCATGAGCAATCTTGCCACTGTAGATTGTTCTAACCTATAAAGAGAAAAGTGAAAGCCCCAGTTGAAAACCTGTCTTGACTTTGTAGGCATGACAGATTCACTGCGGCAACAGTACCCCCGTTGGAGTGCCGGGGGTTTCAGTATAAAAAGTATCCCCACTTTCTGGAAATTTAGTGCTTTAAATTCCCACTGTCGCTGTCTTCCTCATTTGCTCTTTCCCATTCCTGATCTGTCCTATCACTCTGCTATACTATCTTCTTCTTCGCTAGATCAATGACCTACCTTTTTTCTTGAAAACTCTTCCTGGAGAAGACTCCTTGTTTGTGTATGAGGTCTGTTGGATCAGCTTGGGAGTGTTGGACGCTTTCTGCCGGGTGGTCACTAGGGCTTCCTATGATGTTATTATTTAGCAATATAGGCATTTTATATGTATATGTTTTGTTGATAATTTATAATGATGTTTGTATTCTATTTTGTTTTTGTAACCGGGGGTTCGAGTAGTTGGGGTAAAGCCTCAGCCGTCCCCTGCGTGGGATGTCTTTATTGTAAAGTGACTGGCCGGTGGAGGGCGTTCAATTTTACCACTAGGGTTGTTCCAGCAGATCTTTTATGCGGATCGGGGGTTGTCCGGTCCTGATTTGGCTCGGAAGAGTCCGCTGGACCTAAAGCAACAATCAATCAATCAATCAATCAACCCCTCTTTTCCCTGGGATGGTTATCCCCGTCTGCCATATCGCCAATGGTGGGTGTAGACGTTAAACCTCAAAGTTCCGGACGGGTGGTGGTGGTCGGGGCCTAGTGCATGTTCCCCGGGTCTGTTTGTGTTGCCGGCATTCGACATCAGAGTCAGGATCTTTAAAGTTCGTGCGTTGAAATGCGTGTGTTAATAATACTCTCATCCGAAGGAGTA
This sequence comes from Oncomelania hupensis, assembly GCA_036898135.1. NCBI lineage: Eukaryota > Metazoa > Mollusca > Gastropoda > Littorinimorpha > Pomatiopsidae > Oncomelania > Oncomelania hupensis. The sequence goes on along the minus strand of CM072518.1, from coordinate 52,155,924 downwards.
GGATGTAGTTTCGATGGGGGTGACGTCACAACATGGCGCCGCACGCAGGCTAGCCTAACTTGACCAGTTCGTATGACGAAAACAGTCATTAATACCGTGTGTATTTCAAGTCACCGCCATGGGAGGATACATGGGTAAAGATGTGTATCTTTATAGAAGTGTCGGAGAACAGTAGGAGGAGGAGAGCGAGACCTACGACCCCAGTGACAGCATCGACTCGACAAAGGACTCTTTGGACAAGAGCAAAAAAGACGGAGATTTGGGTGATGATGCTGAGGCCTGCGACGTAAGTAGGGATCTGCGTACATATGTATAAGAACTTTGCGGTCGCATCGCGGGCCTCGAAAACGAATTAAGAGCGATGAGAGAGCACATGGAGAAGAAAGAGGGCGTTGTCAAGAGTGCGGGGACCCAAACGGATGAAACTAGCAGGCCCTTGTACTCACAGATTGCGGCGTCGATCCCAGCTGTGCCAATAACTCATTGAAGCCCGACAAATATCTGGGAATGACGACCAATGGGGCAAGAGGCATGGAAAAAAACAAAATCGCCAATATGAAAAATCACCTCACTGTAGTCAACTTACTTGACGTCAAAAGATCTGACGACGCAACAATCAAGTCACTTCTTCTTTCCGGGAACGTGACAAGCCACACAAGAAAGAGCAGCACGATAAAAATCGGAAACTGCCAGACGTGTTGTTGTTTTTTTTAACCACGATTCCATTCTGAAGGGAGTGAATGGAAAACCTCCGGGACGCTCTTGCGGGTTCAACGATAGCTGCAGTTCAACGATAGCTGCAAGACGTCCTACTACATTGATGACTTGACCCGAACATATCATATCCTATCCTATCCCATAACTCTGAGGTCGTTGGGGTACCACAGATGATCGTTTAACCAGCATACTCCATCTTTCTCTGTCCTCAGCAACCCTGATGGCTTCGCTCAATGTCAAGCCAGTCCATTCTCGAATGTTGTCCTCCCACCTCTTTTTTTCGGTCTCCCTCTTCTTCTGCCTCCTTGCATTGTGCCTTGCAGGAAGATCTTTGAACCGAACGCTGGAGACAACCATGAGGGACAAAGAGAGGCCAGTGGAAGCAGCAGTCGTTCACTGCGGTGTCAACAATCTCAAGCGTGAAGACCGGAAGTCAGCCGGAAGAAAACTATGTTCTGTGATCAAGAATGTTTCAGCACAGCATCCTAAACTTAAAATTTATGTAGCAAGGTAGCGCCGACACGCCCGCCAGAATTGCAAAAGAAGAGAACCATATTCAATGCTGTATTAATAAGTGAACTGTTTGAACAAAAGAACATCACTCTAATTCAGCATGAAAACCTGTCGGTGGAGCATCTACATGATGGTACATCCCAGTTCTCATGTCAGCAGCATCCTTGCCTGCAATCTTGGCAGGACTGTAAACAATCTTTTCTGGTAAATCCCACGACAAACTCAGAGAAGATGGCGAAACAATTAGTGGCACAATAACTGGCTCTATGTTTAAAAACATCAGATAATACATCAATTCTGAAATGTAAAGAAAACAATAAGAAGAAAGAAGAAACATTTGTTTAATATATTTAGTTAAAGCAAGTCAATAAATTTAATAAAAATCTTAATATTTTTTCAATGGAACTGCAGATTAATCAAAAAGAACATACTATCATTCAAGGGTTTTATTGAAAAACAATATTTTTATATTTTAGCTGTACAATCCCTTGATGTTGTGAAAGAAAAAAAACTAACTAAGATTGATAATTATTATCCACCACTATTTAATTATGATAAAGAAAGTGTAAGGATACACTGTGCTCTATATTCGTTGTGATCTATCTTGTTCTTTTATTAACCCATTTCCAGTTTCAACTACTTCTAATGATGTTCATACGGCAGGTGCATGCATAAAGATGAATACATTTTATATCTGTATATTACCATATTGGGCCCAAGGGTGACAACACACAATGGCTGAAGAATTTTGATTTCTCTAAAACCAAATAGGTAATTCTTTGTGATTTTAATTCCCATTCACCTTTACGGGAACGGGACTGCAAGACAGTTACCTGTAATCGCTTTGTAGAAAATGTTGTAAATTCGCATTTGGTATTAATAAATAATGGTGATGTAGCACGATTACCTGATGTTGCTACTCACAGACGAACAGCCATAGACTTGTCGCTTGTATCATCCAATCTGGCTGTTGATAGTAACTGGAGGGTTGAGGAAGATTGTTTAGGCAATGACCATTTGCCTATTTTACTAACTTTTAATGAATCTGTTTATGATAGTGAGACAGATGTTGAAAATAACATTCCGAAATTTGTGTATAATCGGGTAGATTTATTATTCTAATGTAAATATTAAAAATAATAACGTGAATATTTTTAATAAAAATTTTCGTGACACTATATTAAAAGCTGCAGATTTGTCTATGCCTAAAGTTGAATCAAGAAACTTAAACAATCGACGTGGTAATGCTTGTTGGACAGGACACTGCAAAGCAGCAGTTTAGTTTAAGAAAGAACAGTATAAACAGTGGATTAAAAACAAAAAACGAAAACTTTATTAACATGAAAAGAGCTAAATTACAGTGTAACAGAATTATTGCTAAAGCAAAGAAAAATCTATGGATATAATTTTGCAAAAACTAGGTTCTAGAATCTAAAGATATTTATAAAGTTTGGAATAAGATTAAGGATATAAATGAGGTTTACAAGTTACAGAGTTGTCCTGTTAAATGGTTTCCTTCTTTGTTAGATAAAGCTTAGGAATTCACTAGATTTTTTCTGAAAATAATGTGTCTAGTAATTTATGTTAAAGTAATTTAAAATATAGATTAGACAACCGAACGAACGAACAGTATGAAGACCCAATTCCAGATGAAGTTATACACTAATATTCCTATCACTTTTGATGAAGTAATAGAAGCTCTGATTTCACTTAAAAATAATAATTAAGCATTTGGGATTGACGGTATCCCTTATCAGATGTTAAGTCACTTACCCTTAAATTGGAAAAAGTTATTGCACTCACTTATCCAAAAATGTTGGGAAAGTGGAGCTGTACCAGTAGTCTGGAAGCAGTCTGTAATAATTCCTATCCGCAAACAGGGTAAACCTTCTACATCTGTTAACAGTTATAGACCTGTTGCTTTAACTTCACATGCACATGTGGGTAAACTTATGGAAAAAATAATTAATCAAAGACTTGTATTTGATTGTGATAAAAATAATGTAATTCCTGTTAATCAAGCAGAATCTCGCAAGGGCTGAAGCACTGCTGATCATCTTGTTAAAATTTCTAGTCATATTCAAAAGCAGTTTTCTAAAAGAAAAAGTAGCTTGCTACATTTTTTGACGTTAAGAAAGCATACGATACTGTGTGGCATTCTAGATTGCTGTATAAACTAAAATCATTAGGGCTTAGTGGAATTATTTATATTTATATAAAAAGTTTATTACATGATAGATCTGTGGGTTCCCTCTCATTGTGGAATACAGGATAATGAATTAACCGATAAACTAGCTACAGATGGTGGAAGTAATCCTACTGAAGTTAATCATAATATGAGCCTCACCTACTATGACTTGATATCAATAGTAGACAATATTTTTATTAAATTGTACACAATAATATTTTGTCTAGTTCCAGATATTTGACTAAAATTGCCTACAAGTTAAAATTAAATGCAGAGAAAACTAAATTTTCTAAAGACGTTAAATGTGTATGTTCAAATGCTCTGACTGTAGAACATTTGATATTACATTGCCCATGTATGAACAAATTATTTACAGAAAATACTATTAATATTGTTATCACACAGTATAATGACGTAAAGTACAAATATAATCTGATAATAAATTGATGCTGACAATCGCATCTATTATATCGTGTACACAGATACAAAAAGTGTTATAATTATTTTATTCAATATATTTTAGATGTTAAGATGATGGTACTCCAAAGTGAGGTTACATTGTTTAATCAATTTAAGTTCTTATGGGTTTGTTGTTGCTGCTGTTTTATTTGTATTCTTTATTATTATTATTATTATTATTATTATTATTATTATTATTATTATTATTATTATTATTATTATTATCTATTTATTTATTTATTTGTATTTCTTTTTTCCACTTTACCATTTATATTATTATTTTGTTTCTTTGTTTTATAATCTAAAATCATATAATTTGTGAACAGGCTTTAAATGAATGGATTGAATTGAATTGAATTGGATGCAGTTTCTCAGGGTCATTTAATTTTGCGTAAGAACTAGCCTTGGTGATGGTTTACCGCACTGTGATGGTTCCAGGAGGTCCGTATATAGTGTACCACTTTCAGGAAGTATACTGTGTGCCCCTTAAGACGGAATTCTATGTTCATCTGAAGTGAGTATACCACCTACCCACTGACCACTAAGAGTGATTGCTTTAACTGCTCTAAGGCATGTTTGCTACACAGCATTTGTCTAGTGCACAGCATAGTAAGGATTCAATAAGGAGTACTCGACGTGCTCCAGCAAGAATCTCAAGCAACTGTATAGCAACTGTATGTTTGTTTTTTTAAATTGAACCCGTATTCTATGTAGTGGGGGAGGGGGCGGGGGTTTGAGGTGGAGGAAGGGAAGGGAGAGGAGTGAGGAGGTTAATGCGCTTTACAATAAGTAATCTAAAAGTATCATTCGTCGTGGATAGTTGTGTGAATAGTGTATTATGTAAATAAAAAGCTTTCTGTTCATCCGGTTATTGTTAATGGTGGTGTTGGTTTTATTTTTAGATGGCAACACATTGTATAAATATATCTATAACTCGCATACGCAGCAGCAGAGAGAGAGAGAGAGAGAGAGAGAGAGAGAGAGAGAGAGAGAGAGAGAGAGAGAGAGAGAGAGAGAGAGAGGTGTTGGATAGGTGGAACAGACAGACAAACAGAAAGACAGAAAGAGATGTAGTTACAGATACACACACACGCACCTACTCGCGCGAACACAGAAACACACACATACACCCACACCCACACCCACACACACACACACATTTTTGACTGGCATACATAGCAATGTGAGTCTATGTACTCGCAACACCCCCCCCCCCCCCCCTAAAAAAAAATCCAGATTTTTGACTGACATGCATAGCAATGTGAGTCTAAATGTCTAATTTTTTGAAAATATGTGCGAGATGAGTCATAAATAGTCCAAACATTACTTTTTCTTTCAATTGTTCGTCTGTCTGTCCGCCCTCTGTCTGTGCATAACTTGCAAGTGAAAATGTCAGAACCTGTTTCAACTATCACAACCAAACTTGGTAAGATAGTGTTTATCCCTGAGGCCTCATACATGATCAGTGAATGAATGATTCCACTTCAAGGTCAAGGCCATAGTGTCAACAAATGTTAGTTTAAAAAAGTAAAAATTTTCAAACATTTTCACTTTTTTTTTCTAGGTTATTAATATAGAACTAAAAGACTTGTGACACCTTGACTCTAAACTATGAGAGATATAAATCCAAACTTATATTTAGAGATGATAGATTGACATGATCTTTTATATATGCTCCGTTTTTGCGTTGATCTTCAAGGTCTATGCCATTTTAGGTCTTGCAAAAAACATTTTAAAAATAGATCATCGTACAGTGGATTGGCTGTATTTTTTAGCCCATAGTATGCAAAAATATTGGGTTATTGGATCATACATACATGAGAGGTCACATAAAGGTCAAGGTAAACCCAAGGTCACATTCACTGAAGGTCAAGGTCATCCCAAGACCACCGTGTTTTTTTTAAAATCATACTACAATACAACTTTTGCTGTTTTATTTTTGACAGTACATGAATGTACTTAGAGCCGGAGGTCAAGGGTCAAGGTCAAGAGCATTGAAAGATCGAGGTCAGTATTACTTTGTATTTTAAAGCCACAGTTTCATTTTGTTGTTTTTTTCTGGGCACTCATTTTCACGTTAAATATTGCGAGATCCATAAGTAGCATGTGAGTCATGCGGGCTTTGCCCTTCTAGTTTTCTTTGTGAGAGGTTGCTAGACCAAAGCGTGAGAAAGGATCATTGCAGTACTTCTTAACTGTCATTCTAAGAATTAAACGATTGTCCTTGTATTATACAGCACCAAGCAGTTTGTGAGAAAGCCACGATGATAAAGCCTTATTAACACATACCAGGGCAATAGAGCACCAAGAAATATTGTAAAACAGAAGTGTGGTTTTATGGTTCAAAAAACGCTTACGTATGGACAAATATGTTTAAAATCAATCAATTCTGGCCAAGTTGTACTCGTTAGCTTTTCCAATATATTTAAAAGTCTCTGTCTGTGTCTCTGAGTCTGTGTGTCTCTCTCTCTCTTACATACACACACACACACACAAACACACACACTCTCTCTCTCTTTCTCTCTCTTTTTAGAACAGAGAGTTGAATTTAAAACCTTCAACATACTAATGTTCAATGTTTTCTCTCTCGTACATGCTAACACACGCACGCACACACGAACGCTCACACACACACACGAACGCACACACACACGCATGTACGCACACACACGCATGCACACAAACACAACACAAATACGCTACAAACGCATACATTCTCTTTCTTACACTTAGAGATTGCTAGACAAAAACGCGAGAAAGGATCATTGCATTACTTCTTCATTGTTGAGAGTACTTGTTGAAGGCAAAAACTATAGTTGTCGACCTTAACATGAATTAGCCTTCTAGTGGAATTTCGCCTTATCAACTTGTACACAGTTTCTAACCCACTACCCGCCTCCACCTCCCACCCCACCTTCCCTCCCGCAAAAACCTTCAACTACCGGCTGCTCCACCACTTAACTCCCCCCACCTCCCCGCGCACACAAACACCCTCTCCCCCCACACACACGACACAACAAGCCCATTCTCCATGTTCTTCTCCACATGTTATTACATACATGTACACCCTTAAAACAAAGCTTAACATTTTCGGAAATCGGAGAGAAGACTTTAATTTTAAGATTGTATTACCATAAACTGCCAGGAGTTCAAATGTATGCAACGACTGCAGGGCCGGATCAAGGTAAGTAGAAGGGGGGGGGGGGGGGTTCCAAGTAGAAGGGGGGGGGGTTCCAAGTGATGGTATTGGGCCGGACGGAAGGTGGGAAAATTTTGCTATGTTCGTAAATTGCACCATTCATCACACATTCTGGTTGGTTGGTTGGTTTTTGAGTTTTTGTCCCATATTGGCTGGTCATCTAATAAATAAACTAATTAAAGCTTAAAAAAAACTACATATATATTTTTTTTTCTTTCTGAGGTACATCGGATGGCCAGGGGAGGGGTTCCGGAACCCAGGAACCCCCCCCCCCTCCCCAGATCCGGCCCTGGACTGCCGGCTGGCTATTTAGATAGTAACATTTTTAAAAAAAAATAAAACAAAGAATGTAAGCTTATCACAAAGACACTTTGCCACATGGCCACTTGCCACATGGCAATCGCAGCAGTTACAAAGGGAGAGAAAGAGAGGGAGGCAGGGAGGGAAGGAGAGAGAGAGAGAGAGAGAGAAACGACAAAGGGGAAAGAAAGAGATGACTCACTTTTTCAGCAGTACGCTTTACATGTACACTAAGACCTATCCTATCCTATCATATCCCGTAACTCGAAGGTCGTTGGGGTACAACAGATGATCGTACTCTATCTTGAATGCAGACTGATAGTCCTGTCTTTCCAAATAGGCTCCAAAATCTTGACAGGGCAGCAGTTGTTTGTGGGATCCTGGAGAGGACTTCCTGTCGGGACCCATTGTCTGATACAATGGCTCCTAGATAATGTGAAGCTATGCACTGTGTGAAGAGATTGGCCTTGTAGTTTGATGTTCGTGTTGGTCATCATTTTAGTCTTCTCTGCACTTATTTCCATTCCATAGGCCTAGAGGTGGTGCCAAACATCTGTACCAGCTGTTCAAGTTCTTGTTCCTCTCTAGCCAATCCATCAATGCCATCCGCAAAATGGAGGTTGGAGACTGCTCTATCCACTATGCTGACTGTGCCTTGGTGATCTGCAAGGGTATCTGACCTGATGCGCTCTAGGAAGATGTTGGAGAGTGTTGAATAAAGTAGGCATTCTTGACGCACACCGATTGTTGTTCTCAACCAGTTCCGATGCCGCTGTTGTGGAGGACTGCACTGGTAGCCTTGTCATATAGGCTTTTGATGACTTCAATAATTTTAGGGCTGATGTGGTACACTCTCATGGTTGCCCACAGAGCTGCATACCAGACTCGGTCAAACACTTTTCTGAAGTCTATAAACACATGATAAAGACGTTGATGGTGCTGTAGGTATTTCTCGCAGATTATTCTGAGGTTGAAAATCTCTTCAGTGATTCTTCGTCCTGCCCTGAATCCTGCTTGTTCTTCAGCTATGATTTGTTCAGCTTGGGGTTTCATCCTGTTGAGTATTAATTTCAGGAGGACCTTGCTGGGATTTTCACATTCCTGAAGGTTACCCTTTTTGGGGAGAGTGATGACAAGCGACACTATGACAATAAAACTGAAAATATATTCAACTTAAAACGTTCACCACACACTGCTGGGCTGTGACGATCAAAGCTTATGTTGTTCAGCCCATACACTATAGCAAAGAGGCGAACTTAAGCCTCGGATAGTCCCACCTACGCCTGTGTGAGTTCACCACAGAGGTAAACGTACAACAAAATAAATCCATGGTGTTCACCCCTTTCCCTTCCATACTCGAAAGTTCATTCACAACATCGATGGTGTATTTCACCGTTTAGCCTTCAATCCCTTGTGGCATCGCCAAATGGACATCATCGTCGATGATACTGCGCATGCGTAAACTTCCGGAGGTCATTTCTGTCAAGATCATGCTCATGAATGGAAAAAGAAGGGACGACGATGTAAGGCACCGAAGAATGCCCAGTTATCGTAAAATGTTCCGAGTAGAGTAAACAAGAATGTACTTATACCCAGTGCAAAGTAGGCATGTAAGACGTTCCTCAAGCATGTAGACAAGCATAAGAAACGAAACCTAGGCAATAATTTCCGAATTTTGGTGCACAGAGCCAGGCTATACATTCGGTGTGCCGTTATTTTGAAATGTTCCCAAATGAATTACGTAGACGTTCAAGACGTTCCTCAAGCATTTGTCAAGCCTAAGAAACGAAATTTAGCCAACAATTTTAGCCAACAACAGAGCCAGTACCTACAGCCTGTTTACATTTATCTCTTCTCTCTTGTGTTACTTTCCAACTGGAATTTTATAGAATTACCGAATACGATGACAATATATACTTCCGTTTCCAACACATTAACTTCCGGAAGTACACGTATGCGCAGAACCATCGGCGATCATTTACATTTCAGGATTTACCTTCAAGAGTGTGTCACTGAGTTTAAATCGTGGATGTCAAACAACCGCCTCAAGCTAAATGATAACAAAACTGAGGCTCTCCGTGTTTCACCGTCATCTGCAGACCCGTCTTCTCTTCCAGTATCACTGTTGGAACTACTTCTATTTCTTTTTCTGACACTGTTCGCGACCTTGGGTTTTTTTCTCGATCAGGATCTCTCCATGCAGCAACACATTGTCAGATTGCATACATTGAACTTAGACGCATAAGCTATATTCGACAGTATCTCACACAAGAAGCAACAAAAACACTAGTTAGCGCGTGCATTCTGTCTAGATTGGATTATTGTAATTCACTCCTCGTGGGTTGCACACAAAAAGTCCTTAGACCTCTTCAGCAAATCCAAACCTCTGCAGCTAAACTCATCTTCAAAGCACGGAAATCCCAGCATTGCACGCCTCTCTTTCAAGAACTACACTGGCTCCCAGTTGAACAACGAATTAAATATAAAACCTCATGTCTTTGCTACCACATCATCTCTGGAACTGCTCCTAGCTATCTTTCCGAACTTTTGACTATGTTCCTTCTCGCTCTCTCCGCTCGTCTGCAGACGAAAGGATGTTCTGTGTACCAGAATACCACATGGAGAGACACGGTGGTCGAGCCTTCAGTTTCTTCTCCGTTCTGACCTGGAACTCGCTACCTCGGTCCGTCCGTCACAGTCCTTCACTAGTGTCTTTTAAAATTAACTTGAAGACGCATCCTTTTAGAGAGGCCTTTTCTTAGACGCCCTGAGTGAGTGTTTTTGGGTGTTGGGATGTGTACCTGGTTGCGTTTTATTGACCAATGTACGCATGTTGTGTTTATATTTGTTTGTGTAAAGCGCTTTGTGATTTTGGAAAGCGCTGTATAAATTGCCTGTTATTATTTATTATTATTATTATTATTTGGCGATGCCACACCCTTTCTCTTTTCAAGGTAGTAAGCACCTTTAAGTGTGCTATGAAGGACGGACGTTTATATGGTGGTACACAACAGCTTGAGTTGAAAGCAAAGCGATTTATAGGGCTTTAACTTTTAAGGCAAGAGATTTATAGGACTTAAGGCAACTGACTGCGGTGCCGGGTCGAACAACCTTAACACGCATTATTTGAAGATAATACTATCACTATCAGAGACTTAGGTATAAAATATAATTATGCTAAGCAAATCTTTGAAGGTAATTATTTTAACTTAGTTGGAGGGAGGGGGAGGGAGGGGACGATCTACGATTTATCTGCCGTTCAATTTCAAACCCACATAATGATATCTGCCCCAACAACAACACCAACCCCATCAGGAACACCATAAGCCTGATCTAGCCTATCTGACCAATGTTTTGGTCTAGCCTATCTGATGAGCTATGCATGGTCTATCCTACATGTATCTACCTGTGTTTAAACTTCTTGTCCTAGCAGCGATGTAGATCTACAACCGGTACTGTCCATCTATGCCTGTACTTAACTGTTCTCCACTGTTTTCTTCCGAACACTACTTATATACTGTTCTGGATTATTAGTATCTCTACTGTTCTACTTCCTTGTGAGAAAACCTAACTGAGCTAAGTCTCGCAGCCGTCCTGCCGCCACTATCTTTCAAGGTCTTTGAGCGCTAAGTGATTCTAATCTGTTCTGTTCTCCACTGACTGCCTGTACAGGTTTCCGTCAAACACAAAAAGGTACAGTTGTTCCCTTAACCTTTCGGTCGTTGGATGGAGAGAGGCATTTAATTGGGACTTCTCTTTTCTCCGGACAAACTTACTGAGGGATTCGCCCATCTCCTCTCCCTACTCATTTACAGCATGGGTGTACTGGGGTGTATTTTAGCGCTTGTAAAGTCTCACGCTTCGTGTCTTCTTTGAGGGTTAAACGTCACAGCATCATGGGCACCCATCCCAATACTAACCGCGCCCGGCGTGGCCTATAACGGAACGTATCCAGCGAGTGGTCAAACCACTGTGTTACGTTTACCGCGCTATGTAGTGTGACCGTACCGTTATCTGGCTTATCGTCTCTGCCTGCGTTTACTTTGAAAGACTGTACATGTGCCGAGTCTCTCTTAGACACCCTGCCGGCACTACTATCTCTGATAGACCTACATTTGAGAATTGAATGATACCAGCCTTAATAGACTGACCATCGTGACACGTTATGGCCGACAATCTGGATAAAGGGCAGTTTAACGTTTACAGACTATACCACTCCTCCACGCTTGAGGGATTTCAAAGCAAACATACCCAGTACCCGATCGCAAAGACAGAATGACAGCTATCGCTACCTTAAAGAGGGAAACAATACAGGCAGCTTAAAAAGATTCCACGTGGTATTCAAAACTTATTATAATTATTCATAGCCAAAGAGGCTTTCTACCTCCAAATTGACGGGAAGAGAAGAGAAAGCGGTTAGGGATCGGCGGAGGGGGGGGGGGGGGGGGGGCTGAGAAGGAGAAGCGAGAAAGTTGGATTATAACGTATATAACGTATAACAGGCCACAAATCTTGTAAAATATCAACAGATTGACAACAGAAAAATTCAGACATTAATTCGTACGGGTAAACAGGTTTTAAAACTCACTGCTTTTAAGAGAGAGAGAGATAGAGAGAGACAGACAGACAGACAGACAGACAGACAGACAGAGACAGAGAGAGACAGAGAGTTGTTTGTTGTTGTTTGTAGATTATAGTCACACGACACTTTCGCATATAGGTGACTACTGGACCGATTTATACTGACACCAGCGGGCCAGTTGTTGGTAAAGGGGAAAATAATATGATCACACGTTGACCAATCCGGGATTCGAACCAGCGACCTTTCGGTTACTAGCAAGACGCTCTTACCAACTGAGCTACCCGGCCCCACGAGAGACAGAGAGAACGAGAGAAAGAGAGAGAGAGAGAGAGAGAGAGAGAGAGAGAGAGAGAGAGAGAGAGAGAAAGAGAGAGAGAGAGAGAGAGAGAGAGAGAGAGAGAGAGAGAGAGAGAGAGAGAGAGAGAGAGAGAGAGAGAGTGCAATATGTGTATAATTCGGAACACCAACCACCACAGGTCGTGAAATTCACTGCTTAATACAAACCGAGATTCACACAACCAAATTGTGTTTAACTCGCACACATTAGCAATGCAAATTTAAAAAAAAAAAAAAAAAATCAAGAGCACGAATCCACGGACGGATTTTGAATTTGGTTTTGAGACAAAGAGTAATGTGGAAATTTCAAGATAAAAATCTCGTATAACTAAAACAGATACGCGACAAAATCCTGTTAAGTATAGAAGTAGTAGTAGTGGTGGTAGTAGCAGAAGTAGTAGTAGTAGTAGTAGTAGTAGTAGTAGTAGTAGTAGTAGTAGTAGTAGTAGTAGTAGTAGTAGTAGTAGTAGTAGCAGCAGCAGCAGCAGCAGCAGTAGTAGTAGTTAGTTAGTTAGTTAGTTAGTTAGTTAGTTATTCATTGCTTACAGAATACAGCGGACTACTACTATTACTGAATTCCCCGATAAAAATGGACAATAAAGTGTCAACAATAAAAAATAAATAAACCATAAGAGAGAGAGAGAGAGAGAGAGAGAGAGAGAGAGAGAGAGAGAGAGAGGGGGGAGGGAGGAAGAGACAGACAGACTGAGAGACAGAGACAAAGAGACAGGGACAAAGACAGAGACAGAGACAAAAAGAGACAGACAGACGGACAGAGAAATCACAAACAAGACCAACTCTAATTCTTATAACCACAGACAAGACGAAAGCCAAATCTACCTCCCGAGGAATTCAAACAGACCACCTCCCTGCCCCCCCCCCCCCCTCCTCACGTCCCGCGAAATACACAAAGACGGAAAACACCTAATCATTATATATTGACAACAGTTCAAAATCTGGTAGAAATCCCACTAAAATAACCCCCCACATAACAGGCAAATTTCCTGAAATTCCCCATGGACAAAATCCAGTTAGTACGTATAGTGTTTGTTTTGCATGGTCTGAATCAACTGTTTCAACGTAAACCTTTTAGACGAATAAAATAAATGTCTTATGGCTAGTTCTTATGAAGGGATTGAATAATTCAAGATCTTCTCTCAAGTACCAGAAGAGCGCGACAGCACGACACTAACTAAACACCACAAATAGAAAGCGAAACAGCACACGCTTGAGCAGGTTCCGTACAAATGCTGGTACCTATGACCTGTGACAGCCTCCCGGATACAGCAATACTAAGGAGAAGAGTTTTAGTGTTAAGACCAGCTTGAGATGCACGCTTTTGTATTTGCATGTCAGATTGCATCTACGTTGTTGTTATTGCTGTTGTTTTCGCTCTTCTTCTCCTTCTTCTTCTTCTTCTTCTCTTCCTACTTTGAAGGTTTTATTAAATCATGTGGATTACTAAACTATTCTATTATCATACTATCTAGCCTTAAAATTGAAGGAGACCAAGACTTTACACTCGTGTTAACGCAACCAACACCACCACCACCCTTATTTATCGTCTATAGTAATAGAATGGAACTAATTTATTTTTGTATACAACAGTGCATCTCTTTCTATCTCTTTCTTTCTTAACAACTACCACCTTCTACAAAACAATACTGAACCCATTTCCCATCAATTAGAATGCATCTATTTTGTCAAAGCGTCTTAAGAGCCTCAGAGTTGTGCTTTGAACTGATTTACTTCAGCGGTGGTCTGACGATGAACAATTTGATTTCGATCATAGCGAAAATTATGACTTCAGTCTCTGATTTCGTGAGACTATCAACGAGTCACCTCAGTCAAAACAGTTCGCAGCGTGATTTGCGATGATTGTCCATGTTTAGAACGTGCCCTAATTTCGACGAATTGATGGTGAGTCGTTCAGCGTTAAAACCATTGAAACGCGCTACTTCGATCACGTGATCTTGCGAAAATAGCTACCAATTCCAAGACCGACCCGCTAGGAACGCTGAGTGAAATAAATACCCGTGAGTTAATAGAGATGACACATGGGGCCGGGTAGCTCAGTTGGTAAGAGCGTCTTGCTAGTAACCGAAAGGTCGCTGGTTCGAATCCCGGATTGGTCAACGTGTGATCATATTATTTTCCCCTTTACCAACAACTGGCCCGCTGGTGTCAGTATAAATCGGTCCAGTAGTCACCTATATGCGAAAGTGTCGTGTGACTATAATCTACAACAACAACAACAACAACAACAACAACAGAGATGACACAGTCATATGAATGTTTATGAGATATCGTCCTTTTCTTTCAGCTTAGCAAATGAAATGCTCCCGTTTATGCAACAATTCTTTGTCGCTGCTTTTCACACCTTTTGGCTTTCGGCGCAGCAAAGGTAACAACTCTTGTGCTTTTGTTTATGCGCAGTGACGTTTTCGTTTGTCTACTGACGACTCGCAGGGTCAATCCTCCCATTCAAATCATGATTCGCAAACATTCACTATCATTGTGATTGCAATCAAAACGTTCGTCGTCAGACCTAGATTCTAGGTTTTAGGGCACAGTTCTATATAAATACACTTAGTAGTAGTAGTAGTAGTAGTAGTAGTAGTAGTAGTAGTAGTAGTAGCAGTAGTAGTAGTAGGTCTAGTAAAAGCGTGAAATATAAAACTTCCAAACTGTACAACAGTGACCTAATGCCTAATCTACAAAAAGATCTTCAACAGGCTACATCTCCTTTATTAAATTCATTAGAATTAAACACATATGGTTTGTCTGAGTGAGAGTGAAAGAGAGAGAGAGAGAGAGAGAGAGAGAGAGAGAGAGAGAGAGAGCGTCCGTGCGTGTTAGTATACGTGAGTGTGTGTGTATGTGTTTGTGGGTTTGGGTTATAATTATGCGCGACCTAATTTGACAGTTTTTTGTAAAGGCTAACAGTAACAAAAAAATGCAAGGTTGCTTCCCTTGTGTCGTAGATGGATGTGTGTTGAACTTGGATGTTTCAGTAATCTTTTGACAGAAAATGCATGGCTGTGTTTAATAACGTGCATTGTTATTCTGAATAAATTCCGTAAAATGTGTGGGCGTGCGAGCGCGCGTGTGTGGCTGATGTTTGTTTTAAATCTATTTGTTTTAAAACATCGTATGTTAGAGAAGTGTTATTAATCATATACAGGAGAGAGATAGGCAGAGAGAGAGAGACAGACAGACAAACAGGCACAGACAAACAGACAGGCACACAGACAGACAGAGCACGAGACAAGCAGCTCGCGAATGTCATTTTAGACATATGACCTCTATAACCCTTTTGTGTCCTAAGGATGTTAACTTTGTTGTCGGTTGGTTAATCACTTCCATTCTGAACTACCCCAGTCCATTCCATTCAGGGCCCCACTCCCACCCTCACCTACCCTACTGCACCCCATATGGTCCCGTAAGAAATAAAAAACAACAGGCAGTGCTTGCCAAAACGATGTGTAATCCAGCTCTCCTAGCTCACGGGGGCTAATCGCTTTAGAACGAGACAGATGAGAGGGCAATGTCTGATGCTAATTTTGATACCTCCTCAGGCTCACGGCTAAACACTAGGTCATCATAACGCTGCACGCTCTTTACCTCTGTGTCTGTGTTTGTCTGTCTGTCTGTCTGTCTGTCTGTCTCTCTTCTCTCTGTTTCTACTAATACCATCTTAAACACGTTTAAAACTCAGGCAGAAAGAAAATAAACCCAAGCCATTTGGTTTTAAAAGTCTCCAAGAGAGCGCGACGGATTAACAGGACAAAACGAGGGGAAGCAAACAGACAGGTAGATGTGTGTGTGTGTGTGTGTGTGGGTGTGTGTGTGTGTGTGTGTGTGTGTGTGAGAGAGAGAGAGAGAGAGAGAGAGAGAGAGAGAGAGAGAGAGAGACGTAAGACGTTTTATTGAATAAACAATACATTGTTCATTTCAAGGTCACAGACAACATTAAAACACAACATTGAAACGCCTCATAAATGTACAAACACAAAAGTACGCGTCCCTAGAATCAGTCCATGATTTAAATGCGATTAAGGCGAACCAGTACAAAACATTTCTGCCATTAAGTTAACACACAATGTATACGACACAAGCACAAATGCCCTTTTAGTTTTACCACATCTATCATTCCTCATTTTCTCTCAAACGCGTGCTTTAATTCTCGCTGTTATTGAACTTTCTAGCATCATTTTTCTTTCAAATGTACGTATTCTCTCCCTTATTCTTAAATGCAACTATCTTCATTGCATCATTTTCTCACAAATATCTGCATCCTTACCCACATCCGCATCGTGTTCTCAAATGCACCTGCTTTCTGACATCAATCTGTCCATACACAAACATTTTATTAAACACCTGCATTCTAACACACATCTGTCAGTCTTGTATAATTTTCTCTCAAATACCTGGCCTGGCATAACGTCTTGCTATCTTACTTGGCCTGGCATAACGTCTTGCTATCTTTCAACCATTTTACCACCTAAACACATGCATTTTAACACGCTTTTATATCTGTACCCCTTGCATCATATTCTCTCGGACACCAGCATTCTTACACACAACACACACAACTTTCTATTTTGCATTATTTCTTCCAAGAAATCCGGTTTCTAAATGCAAACAAACAATAATAAATAAAATAAATAAGTAAATAAATAGATACAAAATAAAAAAATAAATAATAAAACTCTGTCATAAACAATTTCTGCCGCTCAATTTTCTCTAGCCTGCTCTTGTCGTTTCTGGCAAACACTGTAAAGGTATTTTAACAGTTGCATAATAACTTGTTCTTCATCCTTTGCCATAATCAGCTAAACAGAAACATTGTTCAGATTACCCACAGCATACTCCAAAACAGGTATACCCCGTCTTAATTCAGCATACCCTGTACAGTTTAATAAAACATGTTTTTCATCTTCATTTGCACTTTGACAGACTGGGCACAGAAGATGTCTTGGGGTAACATCCTGACGATATCTTAGTTTATGTACCTATGCTGTCCTATCCTGTAACTCAAAGGTCGCTGGGGCACCACAGATGATCGTTTAATCAGCGTACCCCATCTTTCTCTGTTCTCAGCAACCCTCATGGCTTCGTTCATTGTCAATCCAGTCCATTCTCGAATGTTGTCCTCCCACCTCTTTTTCTGTCTCCCTCCTCTTCTGACTCTTTGCATCGTGCCTTGCAGGATGGTATTTGCAAGACCCGATGCTCTGGTGATGTGGCCATACCATCGGAATTTCCGCTTCTTCACCACTGTGAGCAGGTCATCGTGTTGTCCAATGGCTTGTGTGATGGTCTGTCGGACTTCGTTGTTGGTGATGTGCTGGGTACAGGAAATGCCCAGAAGTCTTCTGTAGCACCTCATCTCCATGCTTTGTATTCTTCGTTGTAGATCTGCTGTGAGGGTCCATGTTTGGCAGGCGTGTAGGAAGATGGAGATGACAAGGGAGCGCAGCAGCCTTACCTATAGTTTATGTATACGAATTGGTGAAACACTAAATCTGAACTTGATATATGCTTCCCAAAAACAGCGAAGCTGGCTCAAATTAAAATAATTCAAATATCCCAAATACGTTTAAAACTGGCATATCACTCAAAACGATCAGAAAAAGTAATTTCGACCATCCAGTGTTGTCTTGCGGTGTGTGTGTGAGAGAGAGAGAGAGAGAGAGAGAGAGAGAGAGAGAGAGAGAGAGAGAGAGAGAGAGAGAGAGAGAGAGAGAGAGAGAGAGCGAAAGGGGGAGAGGGGGAGAGAGAAAGAGAGAGAGAGAGAGAGAGAGAGAGAGAGAGAGAGAGAGAGAGAGAGAGAGAGAGAGAGAGAGAGAGAGAGAGAGAGAGAGAGAGCGATGTGGTCTGGCGCTGAAAGTTGCCTAAAGGTATCAAAAGCTCTTGGATTGCCCCGACACATTTTCCCTATCAGGCTTATCCTACAATTGGCACCTGAGAAATTTACGCTGCCTTCGCCGTCTAAATTTTAGAAAGAGAGACCGACAGACAGACAGACAGAGACAAGAGACATAGAAATTCAGACAGACAGTGAGACACACTAGAACTCCTTCCCTCTTCCTCACCCTCTTTCTACCTTCCACCCCTCTCTCCTCTTCCCCAATCCCAACACCAACCACTACCACCACCCAAAAAAACAGCAACAACAACGACAACAACAACAGCGATCTATGTCTGAGAGTGAAAGTTGCTCTAATGTATCAATAACTCTGATCTAATGATATGGGGTTGGTCAATTTACACCAATTCCATGTTGGCACGTGCAGACAGCCAGACGGACAGTCAGACAGACTGACAGATAGACGAATAGATAGGCGGACCAAAAGGCTAGAAGCAACGAATGTTTGTCTGACTGAAAGCCCAAGTCGCCTTGAAGGCAGCAATGACGCTTGGATTTCTCTTGGTACATGTTCCCGATCAAGGCTGATGCTATGATAGACTTCGGGGGCAACTTGCGCGGCCGCTGTGATGCTGGGACGTACTTTCCCCATGCACGATTTACTCTGTCCATCGCAAAGAGAGAAATGGGGCAGATCAGCGGGGTGGGGTGGGGTGGGATAGGGGGAGGGGGAGTAATGAACAGATCGGGGAAATAATTGGACAGGTCACGAAAACGCAATGGTGGCGTTGCAAGAGTTGGATGGATAGATCAAAGGCAACTGGGTAGATTAGCTCCTGTTGGTTACACCTAAAACGAGTTGTTTCATATTTTATAATTTGGCAACAACATGAAGTGGGGATCAAAGCGGGAAGATTGATGGGGGGTGGGAGAGAGAGAAAGAGACAGAGAGAGACAGAGACAGAGAGAGACTTGAAGGCAGACAAACAAAGACTAAATAGTCAGTGGCTCGGGGAGATACACGGAACGTCTCAAATTCTAATACTGAACTGGGCACAGACAAATGAAACCGTTTAGTGATATATGACCCAAAGTACAGTACTAATACTGAAATACTTAATACTACTACTATTACAGGATTAGTATGAAGATAGACCGCTAGTAGTAATTGCCACAGAGTTCTATATTATCTTTCATCTCACCACTTCCGCTCAGCGGAAATGGACCTCCATGATGCAGCATCTAGTCCATATCTTGTCATCGATCACAGAATAATCATGTTTAGCTTAGGCCCACTACTATCTATATCTCTATAATCCCTCACTCAGCCTGTCGTCGGGACGTTGGGGAGACATGAAGGGGAGGGGAAGAGGGAGTGCTGTTGCGGAGAGTTTTTCACCATTTCAGTCTGTAGCAGTTGTCAGGAGGCGTGATACGTTCAGCGCCGCTCATGTTTTTGACGTCATAGTAGGTCTACTATAGTACTACATGCAGGGACCGTTCTGGAATATACAAGATTCACCAGTCACAGAATATAGTGAAAAGTAATCACGTACAGACAGAACATCAACAAATAGGGTTAGAAATTCAAAGCACCGCATAGACCTAATCTTGAGCGTAAAGAGCACCTGGGGTGGTATTCATGACCGTTGGTTAAGGCTTAACCAATGTTGGTAAAATTAACGACGTTGGTTAAGCTGGAAATTTTAAATTCATGAGGCCTTAGCAGAGTTAACGACGGTTGCTAACCATGGTTATTTTAACGGAGGGGGCACCACCCGATAACCAATGGAACACTGGTTAAAAATGGCGGCCATCGTTTGGTGGCAACTTCGACAGAGACGAGCTCCGAGGAGAGAGAGAGTATTTCGCGACAGAAGTAATCCACTTGACAAATTTGATGATGTGGAACTGGTATCAAAATTTCGTTTTCGTCGGCATGATATCATCACGTTAACGAACGCGGTAGACAGACTGAAACTGTGTGATCGGCAAGGCGTTTTGTCACCACTTTTACATGTGTGTCTCACTCTTTGTTTTTATGCCTCTGGCACCTTTAATAATCTGTCATATTAATAAAACGGGTTAATATTATTATTATGAAAATATTGTTGTTGGATTTTGACTGGTGATGTGTAGGCTTATTGTGTATCTGTATAGTTTATACTCGTAGGGTAATGCAACCCTACGAAATAAAGACAACATTTCAAGTTACAAACTACCCAGAAACGGCAGAAATTGACACCTCAGTCTAAAAACAAAATGTAGGCCTAACATTACAAACTACAAAGTGATCAAAAGTGATTTCTCTCCTTTCACCCCAACAAAAAGCTCGCTCTCCTTGCTCACTATGATATCCAGCATGCTGTCGGTAGGCTTGCTAATCACGCCACCATTGCCAGACTTTAATCGTGCGGCTGCACGATTCCGATGGGTTATAGGCCTATTTTGTTGACGAAAGAAGGAAAACAGCTGCTTGAATTATGCCCCCTTACGGATATTCCCGCACAGCCCAAAAATAGCCTTGGTTAAGTAACAATGCGTGGACACTCTCTCATGAATAGCGATCTGCTAAACGATGGTTAACGATACCATTGTTGGTTACAAAACCAATGTTGGTAACGTTAACCATCGCCTATAATTTAACTGGCCATGAATTCCACCCCTGGACGTTAATAATAACTATTATCATTTTGACCGTAAAAGCATTTTCTCCCCGTTACTCTTCTGGCTTAAGCGAAGAGAAGGGTAAGTTAAGGAGCTCCCTTTTCTCAGGGACAGTTTTAAAGCGCCAAGAAAAAAAAAATATAGCCAGGAGAAATAGCTGACACTTAGTTAAAGACTGGTGACCTATCAGCATGCGAAAGAATACATTCTATGTTTGTGGAAAAAAGATTACTTGATACAAGATAAGGCATTCGCGCGCGCGTCGCGCACACACAAAAACACACACACACACAATTAATTTTTTTTTCGTTTCACGTACCTGTACGTAAACGTCGCACGCACGCACACACATACACACACAATTAACACACAAAAATTTATTTCACGCGCCTGTACGTAAACGTGTCATATTAGTAGGCATGTAAAATTATAATCTGTATAATTATATATAATAATTATAAAAAATAAATTACCTTGAGTCCAAGGTTTCATGGAATCTCGAAATAGAAAGTTACGTAACTTAATTGTTCCCATCACCTATCCTATCCTATTCCATCCCGTAACTCAAAGGTCGTTGGGGCTCCACAGATGATCGTTTAACCAGCGTATTCCATCGTTCTCTGTCATTATCAGTTCTCATGGCTTCGTTCAGTGTCAAGGCAGTCCGTGTCTTACCAACTCTGTTTCTGTTTCCCTCTTCTTTTGCCTCCTTGCACCGTGCCTTGCAGAGTGGTCTTTGCAAGGCCTGATGCTCTGGTGATGAGGACATACCATCGGAGTTTCTGTTTCTTCACCACTGTGAGCAAGTCATTGTGTTGTCCAATGTTCCCATCATCAAAAATACACAGAACCCGGTTTCAGTGTTTCGGTTTGTCGAAACTAATGTAGTAAGAGTTGCTAATCAGTTTCGCAGCACTTTGTTCGTTTGTTTTGCAAGAATAGCTTCCCTTGACAGGAAATTGATCAAGGCTTACATGTCCGTCTGCTGTAGCATGCACAAACCTCGATATTCCGTCAAATAATGATCACGATAATTACTCTCTCTCTCTCTCTCTCCCTCTCTCTCTCTCTCTCTCTCTCTCTCTCTCTCTCTCTCTCTGTTTCTAAATTGCCCCTTCGCTCGCTCAATCTAGCCACCCATAAAGACCACCTTTTAATCCTCTTTATCAAGTACTTTTGTTCTAAAAACAATCATCTCTTCAGTGAATAAAGACAATGATGTTCGTTGAATCGTGGGTTTAAACCACAGGGTAGTAACGCGTCCGGTTGAGAACTATTTTTTTTTGTTTGTAATGAAAAGGTTTGAGTGGTGAGTTTTGGAGTTTAAGTTACATTACATGGTTGTTGTTTTAGGTCCAGCGGACTCTTCTGAGCCAAATGATGACCATGGAGTTTGAATGAGAGGTAGGGAATTATGTAAAGAGTGAGCGGAAGACATATTATAGTGTGTAGGAGTGGAGAATTTGAGGGCCGGGTAGAGTTTGGGGATGGGGTGCGGGAGTAGGGCTATCAATCACTAGAATCGATAGCTTCGTGTGATCGATCAGTTTGGCCAGAGCACTTCGGCAGGGACTTGTCGGAACGTGCTAGTCGAGTTTGTGCGTTCGCATAACCGTACACGATCCGACACTCGTTTTAACCAAACAAACTGTCAACCATGAACATCAGTTTAAGAAGTACTCTTCGGTTTTTTTTCTAGTTTCGCGTCTACTACTAGGCTATTGTTTACCGCAATACCCCTGCTTAAAACTTTCCCGGACATGATAGGGAGAGTCCAGATACGGCCTCAAACTATTATGCACTGATATGACCTCCTGCATGATGATTTAAAGAATAAGGTGAACGGAATCTGCCCGGTTTTTAGCCAAAGACATTTGACCATACATTTTTGCTATTACATTCTCCTCTTTGTTTGAAAATGCTGCCTCTAAAACACGAAGCTCGACGTTTGATAACAGAGTTAATATTCTACCACTGGGTAAGTGTGCGTTTGTGTGGGTGGGTGTGTGTGTTTGTGGAATGTGGGGTTCAGCATGAGTATCTTCGTGACTTCAGAATAAACACCTTCGATGAACACACACGTGCCAGATTCTTAAATATTAGTCTATTGAAGCTAGGTCTTTCCCCCAAAATTCGACTGGTGCGGTCGAACCTGCGATATATTAGAATTACGCGAAGCTGGACGTTTTTATACTGATGGAACTGTTCTGCCACTGAGCCACATGTGAGAGAGAGAGAGAGAGAGAGAGAGAGAGAGAGAGAGAGAGAGAGAGAGAGAGAGAGAGAGAGAGAGAGAGAGAGATAGGAAGGGAGATGGAGAGGGAGAGAGAGAGGGTCCATTTAAGAACAGTGTCTAAGTGACTTACGAGAGGAAACCTTTAAAACACAACGTGCCAGCCATTCTAATATTACTAGCTTGTTTATCGACGGCCTCCACTTAAGGTGTTATCCTCATATGCTGAGACCTAAACACGCAGCGAGAATACTTTTTTATTCTAAAACGGTATACACACAACGACATGTCCACATAGCGTAGCCGAGACTGGCCGATACTCTCCACTAAGTGGCAAGTCTCAGCTACATTGTATGCTTTATGCCTTTTTAAGCTTACACAAACAGAAAGACGGATTTATTTAGTTGGGTAATACGAGGAACTTAGAGATCACAGACAATGGCAAACAATGGCATTGAACGTAATACGAAGGCTTATCTGGCTTACATAAACACCTTCAAGACGCTGGTATCTTTGTATTGCGTAGCTAAGATATTATAGTGGCTATATTTAAAGCAAAACTGTCTTACTGTTTGTCGCTAAACAGAAAAGAAGAATTTCGATTTATAGTTTAGTATACATGTGCACTGCACTATATACAATGCATTGGATTACTTGTATAGTTTACAAAGCACAGATGGTAAAACAATTAGTACACTATCAAGCACAGTTGATCAAACACCATACAAATCACCTTACATCAAGTATGAAAGGTTAGATTTACTGGACAAGAATAAGCCTATACAGAAGAACTTAAGATTAGGCCTACTATATAAATGTATTACAACTTCGGCAACACAGACTGTTCTTCATGATCAGTGACAACGGCGACGACGACTATGATGATGAAAATGATGAAGATAATGATGATGATAATGATGATGACGACGATGATGATGATGACGACGACGGTGACGATGATAATAAAGATGATGATGTTGATGATAATGATGATGGTGGTAATGGTGATGAAAATGAGATTTTTTTTTAAAATGGAATTATCAAGCGTTAGGATCTTTCAAGTCCGTGTGATGGAATGCATACGTTCACAGGCTAGAATTACAATTTCACCCTAAAGAAGAAGAAGAAGAAGAAGAAGAAGAACAAGAACAAGAACAAGAACAAGAAGAAGAAGAAGTGAAAAAAGGAAGGCAGGAAAGAAGGAAGGAAGGAAGGAAGGAAGAAAGAAAGAAAGAAAGAAAGAAAGAAAGAAAGAAAGAAAGAAAGAAAGAAAGAAAGAAAGAAAGAAAGAAAGAAAGAAAGAAGCAGCAAATGAGGAGGAAGAAGAGGATAATTATGATGTTTTACAATACTCTCTCCTATTCTCTAGATATAACTACCGGCATCAAGTTGCTTCCATCGATTACACCGACCCACCCACTCACTCTCTCTCTCTCTCTCTCTCTCTCTCTCTCTCTCTCTCTCTCGCTCTCTCTCTCTCACGCATATACAGACTCACGTACTCCTCCACACTCCACCCACCACCCACGCCCACACACAAACACACACACATACCCCCTCATACCTATCCACCCTACACACACAAGTGAATGAAGCCAGATGATTAAAAAAAACAGATCGTTGTGCTGTACTGAGTGTGTGTGGCAAGTGCAACGCTCTCTTAATACAATCTGAGTCCGGAACACAGACAGAAATATATCTATAGAAATCTTAAGAAAAAAATCCTCTGTACAACTAATAAACCATGTACCGCATGCAGCACAAGAATAACTAATTAAGCGCGTACAGTACATAATCCAAGGTCGACAAAATAACTTTAATATTTACTCTCGCAGCCTGACAACCCGATATCAGCAAGTCTGTGCTCTTGTTTCGTAAGGACCCAGTTTAGCTCCCACCCCACAACGCCTCCTTATTATACAATTGAAAGATTACTAGGAAAATCCTGTACAACTTAAGAACGCACGGACTTTTAACGATCCTGACGCCCATGTCCTAGATGGATAAGCGCCAATTACATAAAAACACCCAGTAAGTCCAAGGGTCCATTCCCTCTCGGTCACCTAGTGCCGCTTAGATGTCTATGGTGTTAGACGACGCGTTGGTTAGTGCCTTGCGCGGATTGAGTTAATCCTGTATCGGCCAGCGCCTTGAGCAGCTCTTGAGTTAGTAAAGCGCTATATAAGAATACCAAGTATATACAATCGTAATCGTCATCGTAATAAAAACTACTACTACTACTACTACTACTACTTCTACTACTACTACTACTATTACTACTACTACTCGTGGCGCAGTGGATAAGTCGCCGGTTTCCTATGCCGAAGGTCGCGGGTTCGATTCCCGCAAGGGGCGAACGTACGTGACTTACGTACGAGACTATTGAGGTCACCGAGGGTTTTCTCCGGGCACTCCGGTTTCCTCCCTCCCTTCAATAATGGTACAGGATGCAGTCAATATAAAAATTTCAAAAATAAAAATTCGATTTTCTTCCGTCTTCTAATAGCGATCTCCCTGCCTTTACACCACCTGTTTGAGTGATGTATGTGTATTTGGTGTGTGTGAGGGTAAATGAGACAGGTGAGCGTGTATGTTGGTATAGATCGCCGCGCTTTGAGCCTTGGGGAAAGGCGCGTACATAGCATCCTGTATTATTATTTATTATTATTACTACTACTACTACTAGTAGTAGTAGTAGTAGTAGTAGTAGTAGTAGTAGTAGTAGTAGTAGTAGTAGTAGTAGTAGTTAGTTAATTAGTTATTCATTGCTTACAGGGTCCAGTGGACTGCAAAGAGCCAAATTCTTTTTCTTGTATTTTTATCAATGTTCTGTTGTTGTTTCCTGCCGTCCGCCAGTGATATTTTGATACATTATTATTAATTGGCTAGCACTCATTTAGGTCTTGTGCTTTTGTGCGCCCTGATGTTTTGCCTTGTATTAATATCTGGTTTGTTTGTTGAATAAAATGTATGTTAAAACAAAGAGCCGAATCAGGACCACACAATCAGGACCACAACTTAGCTGAAAGAGGACTCACCCCAGATCCGCATAAAATATATGCTGAAACAACCCTAGAGGTAACACTGAAGGCACTTTACCAGCCGGTCACTTTACAATAAAGGCATCCCACGCAAGGGACGCTGAGGTAATACTCTAATTTATCGAATCCCCGTTTACAAAAACAAAATAGAATATAAACATCATTATAAAATATCAACGAAAAACATACATATAAAATGCCTACTTTACTAAATAATAATAATATCATAGGAAGCCGTAGTTACCATTTGGCAAAAAGCAACCAATATTCCCAAGCTGACCCAAAAGACCTCATACATAAATGAGGAGTTTTGGAAGAGTTTTTAAGAAAAAAGATAGGTGACTTGTCTAGCGAAGAAGATAGTATAGTAGATTGATAAAACAGAGTAGGAATGAGAAAGAACAAAGGAGAAAGACAGCGACTGTGAACATTTAAAGCACTACATTTCCATATTTTTATTTTTAATTTTAACAACTTTATTATCACCGAGGTGCACTTTCATTTTCGAAAGTACAGCAGCCCCAACTGAAGCGGTTTACCCAAGGTACATGACGGGTGTGTTCTTGTCACCGGCACTCACCCGTCTAGGCCATGAGCGTCAGGATCTTTAAATTCCGTTATGATGGAATGCATGCGACACAGACTAGACCTCGGTTTATACTCTCATCCGAAGGAGTAGGAAACGGGAGTAAAGTGTCTTTCCCAAGGACACAACACAAACCCCCGGCCTGGGCTCGAACTCGGGACCTTCAGATCTGCAAGCTAACGCTCTAAACACTCGGCCAGCGCGCCGCCATAAAGTGGGGATAGTAGTTATACAGAAACCCCTGCACCCCCACGGAGATACTACTACTACTACTACAATTACTACTACTACTACTACTACTACTACTACTACTACTACTACTATTACAACAACTGACATATCACCTTTACTTGAGGTGATCGCGAAATAAATAACATTCTTGTATTTCCAGACGCATCTGTAAATATGGTGAAATAGTCGGGAATCAAAACGAGCAATAATGTCGGCTGGTCGGTCGGTCAGTCTGTCGGTCGGTCCGTTGGAAGCCAAATCTCAAGAACCACTGAACGGATTTTGACCAGACTTAATTCAAACATTAACTAGGTTACAGGCCGGACTTTCCCATGCAATCGTAGTTTCAAGATCAAAGATCAAGGTCACTGGAGCCATTTTGTTGCGATACACGTTTTGCGAGCGTTGTGGCCAGGTGGGCTAAGGCGGGACTAACTCGCCTTGTCCACAAGCCAGAAACCAATGGCGCCAGCATCTGGGCGTTATGTTTCTCCGAATATTATTTACTTTCGACTCGGGCAACGTCTCGAGGGTTTTCTCCGGGTACTCCGGTTTGCTCCCCCAGCAACAATTTCAAAAATTCACAAGTAATGTTAGGTAGGTAGGGTTTGGGCGCGCCACTGGCTGCGACTAAGCCTTCCCCGGGGGAGGCGGCCCAGAGTTTCCTGATAGAAAGGGATAATAAATTGCAGCAAAAAAAATATCAAAAACGGCTAAAGCGATTTTATTGAGTTTTGGTATACAGGTACTTCAAATCTTGGGCCATCCTTCCATAGCAGACGGTCTGTCGCTCCCAATTCCATTTTTTGGTTCGAAACACACTTTTTTTGCCTTATCTTAAGAATAGTAACTGAACCAAAATTAATCATTTTTACTTTCCAGATAGTCTAACTACTGCTAAGCATTTTACACCATTCAAATTTGTATTTTCTCAAAAGGTCAAGGTCATGCATGGTGCTTCGCAATTTTCCGTTTTGCGTGGTGTCTAAAAAATTGGCTCAGCCAACCTGGATACTTTATTTTGCCAGCAGATAGTTCAGGCAGCGGCTTGACATTCCATGTTTTCGTTGTGCTTCGTTAGATTAAAAGTCAAGTCACAACTCATCCAAGAAACAGTTAACAGTTTTGAAAATGCAGTGGGATTTTTTTTTTAAATTAAGCGGGTGCAGGTGATCCATGTGTGTTTCTCTAGCTCTAGACCTGAAAAAACGGTATACAAGACTGATTCAATTTAAAAAAATATATGTTAAAAATATATATATATTATTGAATCAGTCCTATACATCGCTTTTTCAGCTCTATAGCTGCTCAAGGGGCTGGACATGTTTAATAGTCTCTGCACGGACCCGATATCTTTTACACGTTTCAGTGTCACAGATCCTGTTCAAATTCATCGTGAATATTGCCTCACGAGGAACAGAAATAAGATGACTTCAAAAGATAGCCTTTTCCAACAGTAAGGGTTTAATATAAATCAATAATTTCATTCGTTTACGTTTATGTTATTATACGTGAAGTAAATGTTTCTTCTTGTGAAATTCAGTCGCTGGTATCATATTTCACATCAACATATTTATGTCTATGTAAATGGCTACATTTACTTGTGAAATCCATTCGCTGCGATTGTTTTTTTCTTTTTCTTTTCTCATATTTACAATATTTTATTAGACGCCCGGCCGCGTTCCTTATTGATAGTCATAGCTGACCATTACTAAATAATTCACGCCATTACACAAGAACGTGAACGCTATGCATACAAAATGGAAGTCTGCCCGGTCACACTGCCATTATGACTGTGCCCGACTGGCATGCTTTGCTTCCCAAGAACGAGATGGTAGGAGGGCCAAGACCATTCATAGAATTTGGGTCTATCCTGATATGACCCTGACCGAACTCCTACCACACACACACACACACACACACACACACACATACACACACACTCACGCACATACTGTTACATTGGTTGTTGGTTTTTGTCTATCAGCAGTCGATTCAGCCCCGATGCTTGAATCCTGATAGGTGTAACTCTGATTCGTTGATCCACGCAACCCATTCAATTATCAACAAGGCTGGAGTCGTCGTATGAAATGTTCTAACTTTATTTAGCATATACAGAGGTGCCAACCAGTACGGATTGACCGTATTTAATTCCGGCGAATTGAATTAAATACGGAAATACGGTAGCTTTTATAAGAATACGGAGGAGAAGTTGCCGATCGTTTATCTTTGCCAGCAGTGCTTCTGTACCGGTTTCTGGTCTCAGAATAGTACTCGTGCACTCACTGAACGTCGCTGTGTGTCAGCGGGATTTTCCGAGCACGCGCAACCCGAATCAAACACGTGATCCATTTGTCCAATGAAAATACTCGTTCTTAGCCTTTCGGGGTGAAGACTATAACTCGTACAGATGTATTTTTAGACTGACGTTTACTGGGGTTAGGGTAGGGTTGGGTTGGGGTTACCCTACCCAACCCAACCCTACCCTACTCGTACCCTACCCCTAGTCTAAAAATAGACCTGTACGAGTTCCCTCCATAATAGTCTTCACCGCCTTTCAGAGTATTTCAAAATCGAGAAAATGGCAGGACGTGGTAGACCCAGAAAAAGAAAAGCTGCTAAGTCTGATGACGAAGCCGATTCCTCATTAAAGAAAACAAAGCCTGCAACTAAATGTCTGCAAGATTTTCTGCATTCATACACAGAAGCACATCCATGCATCATTGCGTCGAAACTGTCAACAAAGTACGCACGCTGTACTGTCTGAGGCTTCGATTTTTTTTTTATAAGTCATGGTGGCTTTGACGATGTTGCCAGCCATGTTGCATCTGCTAGACACAAAGCTTACTTACTGTCCAAGATCATACTGAGGATTCTCCTGATCCCTGTGTCCAACTGTTCATGTAAAAGGGTCTTTTCTCTGGTTAGAAAAAATAAAACTGATTTTAGAGGGACTATGGGAAGCAAGACACTGAATGCCATGCTGCAGTTGAAATCAAGAAATTCAAATACTACAAAACAAAACTCTCTCCAACACTTCTGAAAAAGGCAACTGCTAAGTCCTTGAAACAATAGAACTGTTTTGTTGCTGACATTGCTTTTATTGGAAAGACTATCAGTATCATTCATTTTAAGTAAAACAAGTGTAGTGTTCAACAAGCTGATTTTCATGGTGATTTTAGAGTAAAACAAGTGAGGTGTTCAACAAGCTGAGTTTCATGGTGATTTTAGAGGACTGAAAATAGCCTGCTATTTCAGAGGTAAGCCTGTCGTTACAATGTTGTAGGCTGGGTTTTGCGAGAAAAAAAATACTGACAAGTGTTAAAAAATACTGACAAACGGGTCCGGAAATACTGACAAGAAGGTTAGGAGGTTGGCACCTCTGCATATATCAACAACTGCATACAATCGCTCAATCGCTTTTTCCACTCTACAATTCTCAACTATCAACCACCTTTTCAAACAGTGCGGTACTATATATATAGTCTCTCTACACTCCAGAAAGGGTGAGAATACCCCAGCATGACACACCTCAACCAATCAGAACAGACTTCGTCATCACTGTCTCACGTCATACAACCTTATTTGGGATGGAAGCTTCTTTAGTTACTACTAGAATTATCCGTACGCTTCGATCAATAGTCAACAACCAACTCTAGAAAATTCTCAAATAATATCGACCAACTAAAATTACCAACGTTATACAAACCTTCTTCTGATAACAACGCAAATTCAAATCAAAGATAAGTAAACTGTGTTATTGCATGCTTAGCAAAACAAAACGATCGCATCTCTCGTGCGCGTCACACACGAACTATCGTGCGCGTTTCAACGTAACACACACACACACACACACACACACACACACACACACACACGCATACTTACCACAACGATGACTGTCTTAACTATTTTGCTATATTCGAGGATAGATAGTCTGGACAAGATACGAGAACACAGCGTACTATAATGGAGGTAATAAGTGACCGTAGGCCTCGGCGAGTCCCATTGTGGATTTGAGACAGAGTACTGGCAGGCAGGAGGTGAGGTGGGAGTTGAGGTAGAGAGGGATGAGAGTTCATTCTTCGAGTTAGAACTAAGTTTTCACTTTAGAATTCAATACAATACAGAAGAAGAAGAAAGAAGAAGAAGAAGAAGAAGAAGAAGAAGAAGAAGAAGAAGAAGAAGAAGAAGAAGAAGAAGAAAGAGAAGGAAGAGAAGGAGGAAGACAAATGGGGAAAAAAAAGGGACAAGAACATAAACAATAACAATAACAAGAAGTAAAAGAAAAAAAAAGAAAGAAAACAAAAATAATAAAAAACAAGTAACGAAATAATAATAATAATAATAATAATAATAATAATAATAATAATAATAATAATAATAATAATAATAATAATAATAATAATAATAATAATAATAATAATTAGAAGAAGAAGAAGAAGAAGAAGAAGAAGAAGAAGAAGAAGAAGAAGAAGAAGAAGAAGAAGAAGAAGAAGAAGAAGAAGAAGAATTAACGACCCACGCGCACAAAGCAAGCATAACACTTGGCAGAAATTAACTGTTATGCTAGTTGGAGAAAAACCCTTTGATCTTCTCTTGTGTCTTACTGGGAAAACAGCCCAAGAACAAAGCAAAACGAAAGAAGAAGAAGAAGAAGAAGAAGAAGAAGAAGAAGAAGAAGAAGAAGAAGAAGAAGAACAACAACAACAACAACAACAACAACAACAACAACAACAACAACAACAAGAATAAGAAGAAAAAGAAGAAGAAGAAGAACAACAACAACAACAGCAACAAGACACACTACACTATTAGTTTATAGCGAATCTACCCAGTAAACCAAGGAAAACACGAGAAGAAGCAAGACCAGGACTTGGAGGGAAGGAAGATAAAAAAAGAAAGTTCGATGATGGAGGGAAGGAGGGAGGAAGCGAGAAAGACAGACAGACCGACAGAAAGACAGGCAGGCAGCTAGTTAGACAGAGAAAACAGATAGAGAGACAGATACAACGACAGAGAGACAGACAAAGAGACAGACAAAGAGACATATATATAGAGAGAGAGAGAGAGAGAGAGAGAGAGAGAGAGAGAGAGAGAGAGAGAGAGAGAGAGAAAGAAAAAGAGAAACAGAGAGAGAAAAAATAGAGAAAGAGGGAGAGAGGGAGAGAGAGAGAAAGAGAGAGAGAGGAGAGAGAGAGAGAGAGAGAGAGAGAGAGAGAGAGAGAGAGGGGGGGGGGGGGACTCTACGATCAACTTCATGAAAACACAAATTAAGGGAGGTAGGAAAACAGTATAAGAGGAGATTGAAACAGCGAAGGGTCATAACGCCACAAGCAAATTCCAACATTCGGAAAAATTCCAAATAGGTTACACCATTCCGCCTCAGTTGCCCTCACTGACAGGCCTACACAAAATAATCCCCAACCCTCACCTCCAACTCCACCTGGCACCAAACAATTGTCCACTTATTTTTATATTTAATTTGAAGGCATGTATTTTATTGATTAAGTTTTGTTGTTGTTGTTGTTGTTTTCCATGACACATAATCAACACAGGTTTTTACGTGCCTAATTCGCAACAGCTGATTTCTTCACACACACAAACACACGCACGCACGCACACACACACACACATTAACACATCCTCTTTCTCAAACTCTCACACACAAGAACATTCTTTCTTAAACTCGCACATACACACACACACACACACACACACACACCTACACACAGAGGTAAACACATGCATGCAACTTGTGGCGCTTTCAGGATATCGAACAGTCACTTTCAAAACCTCTTGACTAATCTACTATCGAACACACCATCTATCGCACTTGCAGCGTATCTGCGGAACAGTGTCACGGCTTAAACCATAGGACAGTAAATGAGGGTTTTGTGCGGAAAGATGCATTTATTTACGATACGAACGAAGTGCAATAGGAGAAATGTCAACGCTACAAACATTACACAATAGAATCGACGGAAACGAGAAGAAACCTCACATGCATGTTGCATGGTAACAACTAGAATAGTAGAAAAAGTAGAACAGACAGAAAGGCACAATTAACAAACGAAAGTAATAGTGTAACAAACATCATATAACATGCTGAACGATTAAAAAAAAAAACTATGTACATACCTGTATAATAATGATGGCACTCAATGTGAAGCCCGCTTCATGAAAATCCGTGCTTCACAGTTCACTCTGCACTGAGTTATTATTATTCCGTGCCACACAAGTCGAAGATTCGACTGGGAATAGTAGGAATGGTAAACATTACAATCCTGTCAACGTGTGCGAAGCTTATAATAGTTAGTTGAACTGTTGGATGAGTCGAAACTAAACTATAACTAACTGGAGTCGTTCCCTGACCAGAAAGAGCTAAAACTTTGTATAGCACGAAGACTGTAGTCAACAACAACAAAACACTGTTTCCGATTAACGGTAAGGTAACAATCAATTCACGTACACACTCAAAGGATTTTACAATTTTACTTCTTTCTTTTTTTTAAAGTAGAAAACACATGCTCACTTACTTTAAAGTTGAAGGAGGCAGCATTTAGGTAAGAGTTAAAGCACCTAACAACGCTTAGTTTAGTAGGAGAAAGTGAAAGTTGGTTTCAGAACTGCGGCACCGAAGAATAATCCAATATAGGTTCTCTCTCTCTCTCTCTCTCCTCTCTCTCTCTCTCTCTCTCTCTCTCCAGCCAGACAAGCAATGCCAGAATCGCAGAGGAGAGAGAAGGAGAGAAGCTAGGCTAGAACGTACTGGCAGAGAGAGAGAGAGAGAGAGAGAGAGAGAGAGAGAGAGCGGTTATCGGTGGCGACCGGAGAGGTCTAGGTGGCAAGCGAGCTGCGCTTGGTATTCATTCTATGCTATACAGTGCAGGAAGGGTTCTGGTGGATGGGAATTAGTTATTCATTGCTTACAGGGTCCGGCGGACTGCAAAGAGCCGAATCATGACCACAAAATCAAGATGACAACTTGTCTGAAAGAGGACTCACCCCTGATCCGCATAAAAGATCTGCTGAAACAACCCCAGTGGTAACACTGAAGGCACTCCACCAGCCGGTCACTGCACAATAAAGGCATCCCACGCAGGGGGCGCTAAGGCTATAATATACTCTAATTTATCGAACCCCCGTTTACAAAAACAAAATAGAACACAAACATCATTATAAAATATCAATAAAACATACATATAAAATGCCTACATTGCTAAAAAATAATATCATAGGAAGCCTTAGTGACATTTGGCAGACAGCGACCAACATTCCCAAGCTAATAACAACAGACCTAATGGGGAGTTTTGTCTCAGAAGAGTTTTCAAGAAAAGGTTAGGTGACTGGTCTAGCGAAGAAAAAGATAGTATAGCAGATTGATAGGACAGAGTAAGAATGAGAAGGGACCAGTGAGAAAGACAGCGACAGTGGGAATTTAAAGCACTAAATTTCCAGAGAGTGGGTATAATATTTATATAGAAACCCCCGGCACCCCCACGGGAGAGGAGGGTGGTGAAAGGGAGGAGAGAGAGAGTGTATGTGTGTGTGCGCGCGCTCAAGGGAAAGGAGGTGGGGGGGGGGGATTAGGAAGGAAACAAGGAAGGACTGAGACAGAGCGGAGAAGAGGGAAAGGATCAGAAGAAGAAGAAGAAGAAAGTACAGCATATTCCTTACCCACGTAATGTTATCCATTACCAGACTAGTTATAGAACCGTAGTCTAATGTATTATTATTATTATTATTATTATTATTATTATTATTATTATTATTATTATTATTATTATTATTATTATTATTATTATTATTATAAACATCGTCATCAAAATTCTTTACAGCCAACCAGCTGTTGTAAGTATATCAGTGTATAACGCGATTATAAATAATTCCATGTGTTTATATGGATTTTTTTTTTCTGGAAAAGGATTCTTTACTTGACATGCTCCCAAAAAACGACGCTCCGAGTCAAAAGCGCTCATGAACGGAAATGGAGGTTTAACGATGCTGAGCAGCAGCAGCGGCAGCACCAATGTAACATTGAGAAAGCAACACGCAGGACATTACAAGCGTGAAATTCTAGCTGTCTCTGGTCACAGCTTTCTTTCTGCGCCACTGATTATCGCATTCGATTCTACTACTACAGAAACGCGAACCACCGTGCAGCCGAGGTGGTCATTGCATCGAATGCAGATGGGGGGGGGGGGGGGGAAGGGGGGAGGATAGGGCCGGCGGCGGTGTCTGGCGACTGGCCTGGTGTGTTACCAGCTGCTACTACACCCACACTAGTACATGATTGAGAAGCGATAACATGCAACACCAGCCACTGCGGTATGCCATGACTGTCACACGGCCAATATCGTAGTAATACTCAAAGAATAATGGTGAGTAAAATATGAGAGAGAGGGGGAGGGAGAGGGAGAGAGAGAGTGAAGGTGTGTGTGTATGTGTGTGTGGGAGGGGTGCGTGTGTCTGCTGTGTGTGTATGAGAGAGAGAGAAAGAGAAAGAGAGAGAAAAATTAATTTTTCTTAAACAGTGATGATGACTGTTGTTGATTCCTTCCGATGAGGCAAAAGTAGAATTTACCCTATGCAATTAAGCATGTATACGTAAGGGGCGATTCTGCTTTTGTTTTGGATAATTCCAGCTATCCTATCCTATCCTATACCGTAACACAAAGGTCGTTGGGGCACCACAGATGATCGTTTAACCAGCGTACTCCAACTTTCTCTGTTCTCAGCAACCCTAATGGCTTTGTTCAGTGCCAGACCAGTCCATTCTCGAATGTTGTCCTCCCACCTCCTTTTCTTTTTTTTTTCCTTTTTTCTGTTTCCTTCTTTCTGTTTCCTTCTTTTTCTGCCTCCTTGCACCGTGCCTTGCAGGATGGTTTTGCAAGGGCTGATGCTTTGGTGACCTGGCCATACCATCGAAGTTTCAGTTTCTTCACCACTGTGAGCATGTCATCAAGTTGTCCAATGGCGTGCGTGATGGTCTGTCGGACTTCGTTGTTGGTGATGTCCTGGGTATAGGAAATGCCCAGAAGTCTTTTGTAGCACCTCATCTCCATGCTTTGTATTCTTCGTTGTAGATCTGCTGTGAGGGTTAAACGATCATCTGTGGTGCCCCTACGACCTCCGATTTGCGGGATAGTATAGTATAGTATAGTATAGTATAGTATAGTATAGTATAGTATAGTATAGTATAGTATAGTATAGTATAGTATAGTATAGTATAGTTCCGTTGTAGATCTGCTGTGAGGGTTAAACGATCATCTGTGGTGCCCCTACGACCTCCGAGTATAGTATAGTATAGTATAGTATAGTATAGTATAGTATAGTATAGTATAGTATAGTATAGTATAGTATAGTATAGTATAGTATAGTATAGTATAGTATAGTATAGTAGTGATGGAATCTAAAAAGACGTTCATTTATGAGCACAATTACTCGTATTATTTGTCACAGTGGCAGGCTTTCATACATCAAACGATTTTGTATCATAGACCATGCTCAGACATATGAGAAGGAACAACTTTGGCCGGCTTTCACGCATGTTGAGCCCAGAGTTGTCCTAAGTTAAGTGTAGGCGGAAATTCTTTGCATGCAAACGTACACAGTTCCTTGCCTATGATTTCTGCTATGTCCTCCATTAAACCTTACGAATCAACCGAAAGGTTGATTTCAGTTGCAATCTTGGCTAGCTCCGCTAGTTCGGCCTAATGCCCTGCAACCACCACCCCTTTTTCCCGAAGAAAAGCTTGTTGTTGTTGTTTGTAGATTATAGTCACACGACACTTTCGCATATAGGTGACTACTGGACCGATTTATACTGACACCAGCGGGCCAGTTGTTGGTAAAGGGGAAAATATTATGATCACACGTTGACCAATCCGGGATTCGAACCAGCGACCTTTCGGTTACTAGCAAGACGCTCTTACCAACTGAGCTACCCGGCCCCGAAAAGCTTGCATCTCTTGGTAGCTTTCGTAGTGTCCTGAGACGACATGCTCTGATGGATAACTTTAGGTAACAAAAACAAACCAAGAAGACAAGTTACCTCCCATTTCCGGACAAGGCCTATTGAACATGTACACTGTCTTATCTGTGTCCCTATTTGGCAGAAAAAAATGTCGTCGACATCACCCAAATCGTTTAAAATAGCTCTCAGTCCTTTGAACGTTCATTTCGATGCAAACACGTTACTGACAATTTTATGTGTGGAATTTGGAAGAGTAGCTGACATCCTATTTCAGTGCTACGATTAAATCTGCTTTAATTTGATACATTACACAACTTAAATCTCAGCTAAAACACAACATCATTTTTTTGTTCAATGCTTTGAGGATTGTATACCTCATTTGTCTACTCACCATTTTAATTGCAACATAACAAAATGTAAATTCTATTCAAGCCTACGATTGCATCTGCTTGTGCGCAGTTATTTAATGTGACAAATTCCACATCCATATTAAATCTCAGCTAAAACACAACATCAGTCATTGTTCAATGATTTGAAGATTCTATGCCGCATTTCAATTTGCTTAGTCACATTTTTATATTGACATACTAAATTGTTAATGCTTTTCAAGAAGTCTCTCAGTGGAAATCCCCAGCCAAATAATTCACTAAAATGTTGCATCACGTTTGATGTCTTGCTTTGCTTTAAAAAAACAACGCACTTGTGCGTTCCATGGTTATTTGTATCTGTTAACTTCGCTTTTAGTCAAACAATTTCCACACTGAAAATCGTAATCCAAGTTCACTGTAGCAGGGGATAATCACTATTACACCAAAGTGCACACAAAAATCCGTCGATAACAAAAACCTGTGTTAAAGTAAAGAGTTTTAAGATTCATCTCTCTCTCTCTCTCTCTCTCTCTCTCTCTCCCTCACTCTCGCTCTTTCTGACACACACACAAACACACCCAAGCACACACACACACACACGCACACACACACACACGTTCCACGCACAAAATGAGCTTTTGTTGATCCCATATCCTTGTGCAGTTCACAACATGAGGCATTTGTAATTTACATTTGCCCTAAATCATTTTGTGAGATAATACCTGCGTTGTACATAAACTTCCGTCTTAGTCATCATCAGCAGGTGCTACAACAGCATCGCCGTCTAGGAGCATTTTCAACGTCGTTATCATCGTTGTCGTCGTCAAAGCAGTCATTATCATCATCAGCAGCAGCAGCAACAACAACAGCAACAACCAAAACCTCAATCATTACCACAACAACACATTCACATTTTCCCACGTATATACATCATACTCTTACACACACACACGCACACACACGCGCGAGCACACACCAACACTACGCACACGCACACGTTCGCACACACTCTCACATACATGCACAACCCGCACACACACACACACACACACACACACACTTACAGAGAGAGAGAGAGAGAGAGAGAGACAGACAGACAGACAGAGAGAGAGGAGTAAGGATGTAATCTTTATCGTTATTTCTGTATTGCATATTTAAAGTTATTGTGGACGAAGTATAATATGCGCTTTCCGATCCGGTCCATTTAACTCATATTGTTTCGTCCCAAAAAGCTACTACACCCACATGCTCGCATGAATACATTCCCTCCCTCCCTCTCTCCCTCTCTCTCTACCTCTCTCTCTCCACCTCTCTCTCTCTCTCTCTACCTCATCTAAACACCGCACTCACCACGCCCCAACCCCAGCTCACTATTATCGCCATTCCCATCACTCATAAGACAGATTCTCCATCCGAACTATTAAGATTACCATTATCTGTCTACAATTTGTGTCCACCTTTCCTGCGCCTGTGCACCATTATGAAAGAATTATGGATAAGGTCTTTTGCTATTACCACCACCGTCCCCATCACTGCACCCCACAACAAGGATTATCCATCAGAACTCAGACGGGCCTTTTCTGCCCACAATATTGTTCAATATATTTCGTGGCTCTGTTGTGGCTCTGGAGGCTCTGTTCCCTGTTCCTCAATGAGACTCGTCGATCTTTTGTTCTCAGTATCAGAAGACTAGACCTTTATCGCGTGCTTGAAATCTTGGACCTGCACATTGGAGTGCAAATTTGGTAACCTTAATCAGTATGTATAAGATCAAATGCAAGCAGCAAGCAATCCCCCTTGGACTAACCCTTCATTCCCCAATCCAATTTCCCTCCTGCAGTATCCCTGACCCAAAGCTAGAAAATATAAATAACAATAATAAGAAGAAGATTAACAAGAACACTATACGAAAAACAAACTACTATAAAAGCAGCATTAAGAATAACAACGGCGAAGAGAGAGAACACAACGTTGTGCATCATACAGTCTAACTGAGACTAAGCCCAGTGCTTCTCCCAAGAATTTCAGCTAAGCAAGAATCTCAGCTAAGCAGTACGCGTTGTGTAAAGTCACGTCAGATTCTTTCTCCGGTGTATGTCCTTTGTATGTTTATCTGGCACCCAACCTATCTAGGACATGAGCTTGAGGATCTTTATTTTTAAAAACAAACAAACACGTGCGATGGATTGCTTGCATCAATCATGTCGGCACAGACAAGACCTCGGTTTATACTCTTATCAGGAAGAGTTAATCGAGGAACTTACGTTGCGCAAACATCAGGGTCACGTTGCTATCAGGTTGTCCTTTTACGTCACCCTCTGGTTGGGTAATAGTTTTTGTTGGGGTGTTTTCCCAATCGACTGACTAATGCCCCAGAGAAAGCAACTAAAGCAGTAACAAGAACAAAAACATCACGAACATCATCATCAACAACAACAACGGGAAGAAGAATGCCGACAAGAACGGGAAGAAGAAGAAGAAGAAGAAGAAGAAGAAGAAGAAGAAGAAGAAGAAGAAGAAGAAGAAGAAGAAGAAGAAGAACTACAACAACAACAACAACAACAACAATAACAACAACAACAACACCCACAACCATATTGACAGAAGACCACCAAGAAATAAGAAGCTGTCTAGCTGTCTCGGTGGAAAATGCGCAATCAGCCAATCTAAGAGCTAAAGGGCTCGTTGTCTTTGACTTATGCAACGCGGATCGCCACTCTCCCTTCTCCTCTCCCCCCCCCCTCTCTCTCTCTCTCTCTCTCTCTCTCTCTCTCTCTCTCTCTTTCTCTCTCTCTTATAAGGACTAGCTGTAAAGGCCCGGCCACACTTGTGTTACGCTTATGAATTCCAAATGTATTTCCTTGCGAACTGGCTAGCGTAAAATGTCACAAGGATAGCGTATGTTTGATTTCTTCTGCAAAAATACATAAGCCGGGCTTAAGTCCTATTCTATCCTATCCTGGCCTATCCCATAACTCGGAGGTCGTAGGGGCACCACAGATGATCGTTTAATCAGCGTACTCCATCTTTCCCTGTTTCGCGCAGTGTCAAACCAGTCCATTCTCGAATGTTGTCCTCCCACCTCTTTTTCGGTCTCCCTCTTCTTCGACCTCCTTGCACTGTGCCTTGCAGGATGGTATTTGCAAGACCTGATGATCTGGTGACGTGACCATACCATCGGAGTTTCCGTTTTTTCACCACTGTGAGCATGTCATCGTGTTGTCCAATGGCTTGTGTGATGGTCTGTCGGACTTCGTCGTTGGTGATGTGCTGGGTATAGGAAATGACCAGAAGTCTTCTGTAGCACCTCATCTCCATGCTTTGTATTCTTCGTTGTAGATCTGCTGTGAGGGTCCATGTTTAGCAAGCATATAGGAAGATGGAGATGACAAGGGAGCGCAGCAGCCTTACCTTGGAATGTAGACTGATGGTCCTGTCTTTCCAAATTGGCTTCAACCTCACCAGGGCAGCAGTAGTATAGTGGCCATATTTGGCTTACGTTTTATGGCGTATGCATTGGGTTATGAGAATTTTACGGGATAGGACAGGAAAGCTAAAGAAGCATTATAAGTATTTATTCACCACTGAGCTTTTGGGGAGACAATGGCTCTACCGCTGAGCCATCGGGAACGTTGCTCTACCACTGAGCTGACGGGCAAGCTGCATGCAGAAGTCAGCCATCAAACATTGGAGCGGAAGGGGAGGGAGGGTGGTGGAGTTGAGGGGTGAGTGGGGTGGATGGGTGGGAGGGACAACGCAAACACATTTCAAGACTTTTTTTTATCAGGCTGTCAATTACACAGTGCCGACATGAGGCGGAAATCAAAGAGGTACACGAGCGGAGGCTGTTCAGGTTCCCAAGGGACATAACTGTTGACACATGCACACACCCCTGTACTATATCCCTTTATCACGCTATACTCTCACACGATTGGCCTACTACAATGATGACGTATTATCGCATATTGCGTGACAAGACGTTTTTAAAGGGGCAATGGATAGCACTAACATCAGGTAGCGCGGCTCTGTATAATAGGCCTATTTGTTTTAACGTCCTATCCTATCCTATCCTATCCTATCCTATCCCGTAACTCAGAGGACGTAGGGGCACCACAGATGATCGTTTAACCAGCGTACTCCATCTTTCCCTTCCTCAGCAACCATGATGGCTTCGCTCAGTGTCAAACCAGTCCATTCTCGAATGTTGTCCTCCCACCTCTTTTTCGGTCTCCTTCTTCTTCTACCTCCTTGCACTGTGCCTTGCAAGATGGTCTTGGCAAAGCCTGATAACCTGGTGACGTGGCCATACCATCAGAGTTTTCGTTTCTTCGCCACTGTGAGCAGGTCATCGTTTTGTCCAATTTGTGTGATGGTCTGTCGGACTTCGTCATTGGTGATGTGGTGTGTATAGGAAATGCCCAGAAGTCTTCTGTAAAACCTCATCTCCATGCTTTGTATTCTTCATGTAGATCTGCTGTGAGGGTCCATGTTTCGAAAGCGTATAGATTTAAAGATCCTGACGCTCGTGTCCTAGACGGGTGAGTGCCGGCGACAAGAACACACCCAGCATGCACCTAGGACCTTCTCCCCCATCCCTGGTTGCCCAGGATTGTGCTCAGTTGTCTGGGGCGTTATTACGGTGCGCCCAAAGGCTGCAAGTTGGCGCATCGGGCGGCTTGAGTTAGATCCTGAATCGGCCAGCGCCTTGAGCAGCTCTTGAGCTGAAAAAGCGCTATATAAGTACGATTAAATAATAAAATAATATAGGAAGATGGAGATGACAAGGGAGCGCAGCAGCCTTACCTTGGAATGTAGACTGATGGTCTTGTCTTTCCAAATGGGCTTCGACCTTGCCAGGGCAGCAGTTGTTTGTGCGATTCTGGAGAAGACTTTCTGATGGTTGGTGACGGTATATATGTAGAGGGGTTAGCTATGAACGTGGTCTGTAATTTTACGTATAAATCCACGTAACATCGCGACAGACTTAGCGGTTTTTCGAGGCACTCGGGAGTCAGAACTGTGTACTGTCAAGATGGGACAGTCACAGGGTACTCTACAGATTTGGGAGCAAGTTGGAGATTTTGTATGTGCAATTATCTTTGGATAATTAAGCACGGCAAGTGTGAAAAAATTCGCGTTGGTTTGTGTCAACGAATCTGTGGAAAATGGAGGAATGACAATAAAATAAAAAGAGGTAAAACGGTTTATTTTACCATAGCCCATGTGTCGTTTCACAACAAAATTGATTTTATTAAGACACACAAAAACACAAATAGGACTGCAAACCATTCAAATTGATTGATTGATTGATTTATTGTTGCTTTAGGTCCAGCGGACTCATCCGAGCCAAATCAGGACCGGACAACCCCCGATCCGCATAAAAGATCTGCTGAAACAACCATAGTGGGAAAATTGAACGCCCTCCACCGGCCAGTCACTTTACAATAAAGACATCCCACGCGGGGGACGGCTGAGGGTTTACCTCAACTACGCGAACCCCCGGTTACAAAAACAAAATAGAATACAACCATCAT
This sequence comes from Oncomelania hupensis, assembly GCA_036898135.1. Classification (NCBI taxonomy): domain Eukaryota; kingdom Metazoa; phylum Mollusca; class Gastropoda; order Littorinimorpha; family Pomatiopsidae; genus Oncomelania; species Oncomelania hupensis. Next base: position 52,113,119 of record CM072518.1, on the reverse strand, counting down.
TACAAATCATCAACGAAACATATACATATAAAATGCCTATATTGCTAAATACTAACATCATAGGAAGCCCTAGTGACCACCCAGCAGAAAGCGTCCAACACTCCCAAGCTGATCCAACAGACCTCATACACAAACAAGGAGTCTTGTCCAGGAAGAGTTTTCAAGAAAAAAGGTAGGTCATTGATCTAGCGAAGAAGAAGATAGTATAGCAGAGTGATAGGACAGAGCAGGAATGGGAAAGAGTATATGAGGAAGATAGCAACAGTTGGAATTTAAAGCACTAAATTTCCATAAAGTGGGGATACTATTTATACTGAAACCCCCGGCACTCCAACGGGGGTACTGTTGCCGCAGTGAATCTGTCATGCCTACAAAGGCAAGACAGGTTTTCAACTGGGGCTTTCACTGTTCCCTTTATAGGTTAGAACAATCTACAGTGGCAAGATTGCTCATGACCCCAAGGGGTAACCATTCAAATGTACTTGTGTCCAGACTAGTACTAACACGTATACACTAGCCGAAAAATCAGCATTTTTGCAAATGTTTTAGTTTTCTTGTTGTGGCAACTCGGATGTATCAAAATGTAAACATGGATTGATGGGCCACTGTTTCCACTATCCTATCCTATCCTGTCCCGTAACCCGAAGGTCGTAGGGGCACCACCGATGATCGTTTAACCAGCATTGCCATCTTTCTCTGTCCTCGGCAGCCCTGATGGCTTCGCTCAGTGTCAAACCAGTCCATTCTCGAATGTTGTCCTCCCACCTCTTTTTCGGTCTCCCTCTTCTTCTACCTCCTTGCACTGTGCCTTGCAGAATAGTCTTTGCAAGGCCTGATGATCTGGTGACGTGACCATACCATCGGAGTTTCCGTTTCTTCACCACTGTTAGCAGGTCATCGTGTTGTTCAATGGCTTGTGTGATGGTCTGTCGGACTTCGTCGTTTGTGATTTGTTGGGTATAGGAAATGCCCAGAAGTCTTCTGTAGCACCTCATCTCCATGCTTTGTATTCTTCGTTGGAGATCTGCTGTGAGGGTCCATGCTTCGCAAGCATATAAGAAGATGGAGATGACAAGGGAGTGCAGCATTCTTACTTTGAAATGTAGACTGATGGTCCTGTCTTTCCAAATGGGCTTCAACCTTGTCAGGGCAGCAGTTGTTAGTGCGATCCTGGAGAGGACTTCCTGTCGGGACCCATTGTCTGATACAATGGCTCCTAAATATTTGAAGCTATGCACTGTGTTGAGGGATTGGCCTTGGACTTTGATGTCCGTATTGATGCCATTGGTGTTGTTGGTCATCATTTTGGTCTTCTCTGCACTTATTTCCATTCCATAGGCTCTGGAGGTGGTGTCAAGCCTCTGTACCAGCTGTTCAAGTTCTTGTTCCTCTCCAGCCAATCCATCAATGTCATCTGCAAAACGAAGATTGGAGATTGCTCTACCCCCTATGCTGACTGTGCCTTCATGGTCTGCAAGAGCATCTGACATGATGCGCTCTAGGAAGATGCTGAAGAGTGTTGGAGAGAGTAGGCATCCTTGACGCACACCGATTGTTGTTCTGAACCAGTTCCCGATGGCGCTGTTGTGGAGGACTGCACTGGTAGTCTGGTCATACAGGCTTTTGATGACTTTAATAATTTTAGGGCTGATGTTGTACACTTTCATTGTTGCCCATAGAGCTGCATGCCAGACTTGGTCAAACGCCTTCTTGAAGTCTATGAACACATGATATAGATGTTGTTGGTGCTGTAGGTATTTCTAACAGATTATTCTGAGGTTGAAAATTTGCTCAGTGGTACTTCGCCCTGCCCTGAATCCTGCTTGTTCTTCAGCTGTGCTTTGTTCAGCTTGGGGTTTCAACCTGTTGAGTATTATTTTCAGGAGGACCTTGCTGGGATGGCTGATGAGGCTGATGGTCCGGTAATTTTCACACTCCTGAAGGTTACCTTTTTTGGGAAGAGTGATGACAAGCGACTGGGTCCATGGTATAGGCCACTCCCCACTCTGCCAGATCTTGTTACAGATAATGGTGAGGGCATCAATCATCGCTTCTCCTCCTGCTTGTAGCAGTTCCGCGGGTATGTTGTCCACTCCCGCTGACTTCCCTTTCTTTAGCGCTTGCACTGCTGCCTCAACTTCTTCCCGGAGAATTGGGAGGATTTTTTCTTCTTCTCTGTTCTCGGGACATGCTAGAACTGATGGGTCTCCATTTGGTGTATGGTTGTAAAGGTCAGAGCAATACTCTGCCCATCTGTCCAAGACTTCTTGTTCTTCTGTAAGGCATATGCCAGACTTGCTTTGGATCATGGAGACTTTGGGTTGTTTGACACTTGTCAGCCGCTTCACAGTCTGGTAGGCCTTCTTGCTGTTGTTCTTGTTCAGACTGTTCTCTATTTCCTGGCATTGATCTTCTATCCAGTTCTCCTTTGCTGTGTGATGATGTCTTTCCGGCTCCACTTGAAGAGAGTAAATACAGCAAAGTGCACTAGACTGAAGTTCGACCTGGACAAACTGCAAGACCCGGAGGTGGCAGAACTATTTCAGGCCACAATTGGAGGGAAATTTGCACCACTGCTCATTTTGGGGGCTGGTGAAGTAGATGTCAACACCATGACCACCACCTTCAACTCAGCTGTGACAGATGCCGCCACTGAGATCCTTTGCAAGCACCGACCAAAGAAGAAGCCGTGGATCACACCTGAACTTTTGGATCTGTGTGATAAACGAAGAGAGGTGAAAAAGAAAAAGAACACCTCACAGGGAGCTGATGTCTACCGAAAAATCAACAATGACATCTGAAAAGGCATGTACACAGCTGTTTCCACTACCTGTAGGAAAAAGAAAAAATCGGCTCAGCGACAGTGCAAAACTGATTCTTTCAGAAAACGATAAAGCAAAGCAGCCTTGGCCTTTGAGAAATGGTCTAAAAAGGTTGGCAGTAGTTTTACAGTAACTGCATGGTAAACATAATAAAATTCGTATAAGTCATTCTTGAAATAAGGGGAAAATATTTTTTGGACAAGAAAGTGAAATTTGAAGCGACGGAACGACGAACCGACTAATCAACAACTTGACAGTTACTGAATGATTGGTCATGAGTTTAAGTACCTGTATTTAAAAAAATCATTCGGTTCAGGCCCGATTTTTTTTTAAAAGCAAAACGATCTTCGTAACGATTTGACCCCAGCGACCTTAACGACTTTTGTAGTAGAGCAAATATCGTGGCACGAGAGGCTGGCGACTAGCCTCGGTAATGTTCTTATGAAGTTTGGTCAAAATATGTTCAGTGGTTTTTGAGATATGAAGAATCACGGAGTGACGGACAGACATTCGACTCGACGTTCTGATTCCCAATTCTTTCACAATATTTCCAGATGTTTCTGGAAATACAATACAATACAATACAAACAACAATACACAACACAACCACAAGCACCGTAATGGGCATATTTCGTCCAATTATGCATTACAGCGTTCCACTTATATAGCATGCTAGCGTTTTATAATAAAAACTACTTATTCACCGTACTGCAAACTCGAAACCCCATCACAACTTAGTATGTTCTTCTTCTTCTTCTTCCATTTGCCGACCACGATCAATAATGATCACTATTGTCGCAATAGGGCGATATATTGTCACTGGGGGTAAGAAACGGTTTGATAAGGGGCAGGGCTGTTGGGTAAGAGAGGGGAGAGGGTGGAGAGGGGGGAGGTGCATGGGATTGTGGAGGTGTGGGCTACAGCACCGCCAGCGCCCTTGTAATGAAGGCGCTGACTGACGGTGCCTGCACCACCTCAGCGGGCAGGAGGTTCCAGTCGCGGACGGTCCGGGGGAAGAAGGCTGACTGGCGGTGGTCTGTACGGCAGGGGATGCGGGTGTACTGTAGGCTGTGGCCACGCCGGGATCTGGATGGCAGTGGTTTCAGGTGGGAGCATCTGACTTGGATGGTTTTGTGGTGGATTTTAAAGAAGGTGGATAGTCGGGCTATTGTTCGGCGTTTTTGAAGGGAGGGCCATTTCAGCTGCTCTAGCATTGCTGACACACTGGAGGTCGCCTTGTAGTCATTCATGACAAAGCGGGCTGCTCGTCGTTGGACTGCTTCCAGGTCATCTGTCAGGTTCTGCTGAGATGGGTCCCATACGGTTGAGGCATATTCGAGGTGGGGGCGCACCAGGGCTTTGAACGCTAGTTCCTTTACTTGACGTTGGCGGGTTTTCAGGTTCCTCCGCACGAAGCCAAGAACGGAGTTTGCTTTGTTGGTGACCCTTTGGATGTGCTCATCCCACTTGCCATTGGCCTGTATGGTGACACCCAGGTACTTGGTGGAGGTAACGTTTTGGAGGGTGAGGCCATGTAAGGTGTACTGGGTTGCTTGGTCAGCCATCCTTCTGGCGATGTTGAGGATGACACACTTGCTGGGATGGAACTCCATATTCCAGGCTTCCTCCCACTTCTCCAAGGCAGCAAGGTCGGCCTGGAGGATTTGTTGGTCGTGGTCATTCGCTCTGGCGCGGTAGAGCATGGTTTCGTCCGCGAGCAGCCTGGAGGTAAAGGCAACCCTGTCTGGTAGATCGTTGATGTATACGAGGAACAGACAAGGGCCAAGGACGCTGCCTTGAGGTACTCCGGACTTCACACATACTGGGTCAGACCGGGCTCCCTCAACGACAACGGATTGGGTACGTCCTTCCAGAAAGTTTGCTATCCATGTGTTCGTCTGCCCCCTGACACCATAGTGGTCCAGCTTGTGCACTAGTAGGCTGTGGTTCACTTTGTCGAAAGCCTTCGCAAAGTCCATCACTACGACGTCAGTGGGCAGGCCGCGCTCCATGTTGTCTGACAGCTCCTCTGTGGATTCAAGCAGCTGCGTCTCGCAGGACCTGCCTCTGCGGAAGCCATGCTGCTGTGGTGGCCATGGCAGTTTTATAGTACTATGTTCAAACATACTATGTACAGCATTTTTTTTTAAACAAGGACATGTGTAAGTCACACACCGAAGCCCGAATTCGGAAGAGTGCCAACCACTGACATAAACATATGGCTTGGACCTCTCCCAAACCCATGCTCGTCTTGCTCCAAGCGACCGCCATCTTTGCGTTCTTTTGCAATTTCTGTTTTTGTGCGTACACCTTTATATGCAACCCCTATTGTAAAACTATAACCTAGCCATGGATTCTGATTTAGATTCGGGTTAAGAATAAAATCTATTAAATGATCAGATTTAGTGGGCGTATACATTTGCCTGATTAAAAAAAAGTGTGCAGGCGACGGTCGCTTTGCGCGAGAGGTTGCCTTCAGTTATCTACAGTAATATGTAATATATAATGACACATACTTGTTAAGAAAGGCATGCATTGATAACCTTGAAAGCGATAATATATAATGTAATAATACTTTATGGTTATTGGTTTGGCATTTGTCGTGTGCCTCGAGTATTGGGTACCTTCACCGTAGGACATGTAGATTTATGTTTTGAGTAAAGACATGTATGAAACTTCGTTGTAATTGCTTACAGTGTCTTGAGTTCATTTTTGTATAGGAGACTCTAAACTTGTGACGTCTTTCATTCTCTCTCGACTTGGCTATTGCAACTCTCTTCTTTCTGGTCTGCCTGCTTCTACCATCTACCATCTGCAACGTGTACAAAACGCTGCCGCTCCACTCGTTCTCAAAAAGACAAATCTGACCACATCACTATACTTCTTCGCTCACTCCACGAGCTTCTTGCTTGTTTACCACAAATATTTAAGACAGTGGAGTCCACGTATTATTATGCAGAGTACAATTTTATTGAATGACCAAGCAATAGCACCCGGCTTCGTCTACGGTTTCTGATGACGTAAAAATTATAATCTTAACATGACGTACTTAATATAATGATGTCATTATCTTCTTATAGAAATATTCCCAAACATCTCCCTTTCTTTTGAGTTCGGAGGAACTTCACAAAATGATCGACTGCAATCTATCAAAGTCAAGAAATTAATATACCATAAAAGTTATGATTCTTATTTCGCTGTTACTGTTAGTCTTTTAAATCTTGTTACACTCTGCAACTTGTGTAAAACACTTGAATAACTAGAACCAGTCTAACACGGACTAACATATTAACACTGGATTTTTAAAACCCAAGTCAACAACAATAATCCTCAACAATGTCACTGGCATGGAATTAGTTTGGAACCACAAGGCTGGCGCCTTTCCTTGTCATTGAACGAGTCACAGGTCTCCTCGGGGTTTCTGGTGGAGATGGGTTTGTAACTGGCTTTGGCGTTTCTGTAACACCGATGTCGGGAACGTGAGTGGAAATGTCCTTCCTCGGCTCATCCTGCGATTGAGGCGTAGGGTTTGTTGTCGTCATGTTGGGTGGCGACTTCTGCAAGTCTTTGCGGTTACGTCGGAGTACGCCACTGGGAGTGTTTACTAAGTAGGTCCTGTTCTATTCCCAAACACTTCTCATACGGCAAAGAATTTTCTTTACAAAATCTGTCTTTTTTTTGTTGTTACAAGTGTCGCTATGGCTCCGCTCCTTCATACCTTGCCGATAATGTCCAACGCTATACCCCCTCTCGCAACTTGCGCTCTTCATCCGACACGCTCCTTCTAAGGATACCCCGCAAACTCTCCTCTGTTGGTTCTAGATCTTTTTCTGTCTTTGGACCAACTGCCTGGAATTCATTACCACTTTCTCTCGACAAAGCGGATACTGTGACCTTTAGTTTTTATCTTCGTATTCGTCCATGTAAAACTACAGGTTTTTTTTTCGTTTGATACACACAATTACTCATAATGCATCATTATAATCGATTTTTTTTTTCGAGGGAGGCCATCTTTTCTTGCCCATTAAAAACGTTGTGTCCTTAATGTACTAAATCTTATTTCTCAGAATCCAACAAAATGCAACCTGAGGTCCATTCGTGATTAGACTATGAACTGTACATTTTATTTCACAAATAATTTCTTTTCTCTCTTTACTATTATTTGAATTAAGCGCCTCTAACACAGACTTCGAGTCAACAAATACAACGATGCTAAATAAATTAAGTGTTAGGTAAATTCTCACTGTGGATTCCTTTTTAATGACTGCGCGGATCGAGCTGCTAAAAGGGGAGCTGCAAATGTAAATGCATTATCACTACAAATAAGCTAAGTCTGTCTTCTAAGAAATTACAACGCTTAGTGGAAAGTAAAATATAAAAAAAACGTTTGACTTTAATAAACAATACGAAAAGCACCGTGGCGTATCCAGATCAGTTGAAACAACGGCCTACAGAATATTTTTGAATTCTATAGGAACTAAATATTGCAGTAATGTGAATTGTTCATGTAATAACACCTTTTCTCTGAGTCATGTATTATTTGATTGCAACTATACACGTGGATATTTGCCTGTTAGCTTTCAGTCCTTAACTTCTATGGATAACGTTGGCTTTGATTTAGCTTATAATGTTGATTTGGCCAAATTGTTGATTGTTTCTCCTGTTGGACAGTTTCTTTGAGGTGGTTTGATTGTAAACCTGTATGTGTATATGTGTGTGCTGGATACCGCTGCATGGTGAGGATCTTCCCTCTAACATACGCGTAGCTGTCACACTCATCATTGTGTAGTTTTAATAGATGTGTGTGTGTGTGTGTGGGTGTGTGTGTGTGTGTGTGTGTGTGTGTGTGTGTACGCGCGCGCGAGCGCTGGTATGTGTGGTTTCATTGTCTTATCATTTCGATGGAAAAGACATACAAAGAAATAAAATAAAATAAAATTATTTTTTTAGAATATATTCAGTCAATTAATTATCGTTAACACGTTTTGATGGAAACGATGTTTTAAAGTCCCACTGAAAGTAATCTTCTTCCGTATAATTCAAGTGAGTGTTCGAAATATTTTGTCATGGCTGATATTATAACATTGGGAAATAATGGCCTGATTTTAGCCTTTTCTATCAGTTGATTGCAAAAGTTTGTTCCTCATCAAACTGTTTCCTATTTTTTACTGAAGATGTATCATAAAATGTATTAACCTCTAGGAAAGGTTTTGTAGTCTTTTGGAGAAGAACAAAAATTGTTTCTCATTTGATGCAAACTATTACTCAAAATGTATTTATAACAATCAATAAAACATCCATATTCGATAAAACGACTAAATATCAGGAAAGCCTATTTCTTGTACACTATATTAATGACCTTTAGATAAACTGTTCGTCGTTTGCTACAAACTATTAATTTAAATATTTCATAATAGTCGATTAAATATTAGGACAACATTTTTTGTTTGCAAACTTTTTTGTGAGTCATGTTAAAACTGTGCTCCTTGATTGCTAAGAACAAAAAAACAACTAGCATACAAAATATATTTTATCGGTTCATAAAATGTCGTCCTTTGAGATAATCATGCTATAAACTTGCCCAAGGTACAGGAAATTACAAAATGTTACAGGTTAACAAGAGATAAAATAACAAAATAACCATTGCTCTCTATATTGCTGTCGTGTGCAATATTATTTTATTGCTGCATCGTTAATAAAGACGATACCAGCTACGAAGTTCGCAAACAGGTAGGTGAACGATCTCTATCCAGTAGAGATTGCTTTCTTGTACATTATTACTGACGATGTGTGTGTGTGTGTGCGTGTGTGTGTGTGTGTGTGTGTGTGTGTGTGTGTGTGTGTGTGTGTGTGAAGGAGAAGGAGAAGGAGTAGGATAGAGAGAGAGGGAGAGAGGTATAGAGAGAGAGTGAGAGAGACAAAGAGAGAAAGAGAGAGAGACAGAAAGGGAGAGAGAAAGAGAGTCATTCATTGAAACAATCCTATCCTATCCTGTCCCGTAACCCGAAGGTCGTAGGGGCACCACAGATGATCGTTTAACCAGCATACTCCATCTTTCTCTGTCCTCAGCAGCCCTGATGGCTTCGCTCAGTGTCAAACCAGTCCATTCTCGAATGTTGTCCTCCCACCTCTTTTTCGGTCTCCCTCTTCTTCTACCTCCTTGCACTGTGCCTTGCAGAATAGTCTTTGCAAGGCCTGATGATCTGGTGACGTGGCCATACCACCGAAGTTTCCGTTTCTTCACCACTGTTAGCAGGTCATCGTGTTGTCCAATGGCTTGTGTGATGGTCTGTCGGACTTCGTCGTTGGTGATGTGTTGGGTATAGGAAATGCCCAGAAGTCTTCTGTAGCACCTCATCTCCATGCTTTGTATTCTTCGTTGGAGATCTGCTGTGAGGGTCCATGCTTCGCAAGCATATAGGAAGATGGAGATGACAAGGGAGCGCAGCAGTCTTACTTTGGAATGTAGACTGATGGTCCTGTCTTTCCAAATGGGCTTCAACCTTGTCAGGGCAGCAGTTGTTTGTGCGATCCTGGAGAGGACTTCCTGTCGGGACCCATTGTCTGATACAATGGCTCCTAAATATTTGAAGCTATGCACTGTGTCGAGGGATTGGCCTTGGACTTTGATGTCCGTATTGATGCCATTGGTGTTGTTGGTCATCATTTTGGTCTTCTCTGCACTTATTTCCATTCCATAGGCTTTGGAGGTGGTGTCAAGCCTCTGTACCAGCTGTTCAAGTTCTTGTTCCTCTCCAGCCAATCCATCAATGTCATCTGCAAAACGAAGATTGGAGATTGCTCTACCCCCTATGCTGACTGTGCCTTCATGGTCTGCAAGAGCATCCGACATGATGCGCTCTAGGAAGATGTTGAAGAGTGTTGGAGAGAGTAGGCATCCTTGACGCACACCGATTGTTGTTCTGAACCACTTCCCGATGGCTCTGTTGTGGAGGACTGCACTGGTAGCCTTGTCATACAGGCTTTTGATGACTTCAATAATTTTAGGGCTGATGTTGTACACTTTCATTGTTGCCCATAGAGCTGCATGCCAGACTCGGTCAAACGCCTTCTTGAAGTCTATGAACACATGATATAGATGTTGTTGGTGCTGTAGGTATTTCTCACAGATTATTCTGAGGTTGAAAATCTGCTCAGTGGTACTTCGCCCTGCCCTGAATCCTGCTTGTTCTTCAGCTATGATTTGTTCAGCTTGGGGTTTCAACCTGTTGAGTATTATTTTCAGGAGGACCTTGCTGGGATGGCTGATGAGGCTGATGGTCCGGTAATTTTCACACTCCTGAAGGTTACCTTTTTTGGGAAGAGTGATGACAAGCGACTGGGTCCATGGTATAGGCCACTCCCCACTCTGCCAGATCTTGTTACAGATAATGGTGAGGGCATCAATCATCGCTTCTCCTCCTGCTTGTAGCAGTTCCGCGGGTATGTTGTCCACTCCCGCTGACTTCCCTTTCTTTAGCGCTTGCACTGCTGCCTCAACTTCTTCCCGGAGAATTGGGAGGATTTCTTCTTCTTCTCTGTTCTCGGGACATGCTAGAACTGATGGGTCTCCATTTGGTGTATGGTTGTAAAGGTCAGAGCAGTACTCTGTCCATCTGTCCAAGACTTCTTGTTCTTCTGTAAGGCATATGCCAGACTTGCTTTGGATAGTGGAGACTTTGGGCTGTTTGACACTTGTCAGCCGCTTCACAGTCTGGTAGGCCTTCTTGCTGTTGTTCTTGTTCAGACTGTTCTCTATTTCCTGGCATTGATCTTCTATCCAGTTCTCCTTTGCTGTGAGCATGCCTTTTCGGATGTCATTGTTGATTTTTCGGTAGACATCAGCTCCCTGTGAGGTGTTCTTTTTCTTTTTCATCTCTCTTCGTTTATCACACAGATCCAAAAGTTCAGGTGTGATCCACAGCTTCTTCTTTGGTCGGTGCTTGCCAAGGATCTCAGTGGCGACATCTGTCACAGCTGAGTTGAAGGTGGTGGTCATGGTGTTGACATCTACTTCACCAGCCCCCAAAATGAGCAGTGGTGCAAATTTCCCTCCAATTGTGGCCTGAAATAGTTCTGCCACCTCCGGGTCTTGCAGTTTGTCCAGGTCGAACTTCAGTCTAGTGCACTTTGCTGTATTTACTCTCTTCAAGTGGAGCCGGAAAGACATCATCACGAGATCGTGGTCACTTCCGATGTCTGCTCCTGGAAAAGTACGTGTCCTGCCAATGTTGATGCTTGATCTGAAGCGTTTCTTGACCATGATGTAGTCTATTTGGTTGTGATGCTCCCCGCCAGGACTGTGCCATGTCCATCGTCGGGAGTTTTTGTGGAGACCAAGCGTGTTTGCCAGTACCAGATTGTTGTATCTGGCAAACTCCAAGAGTCTCAGACCCCTGTCATTTGTCTCGTTGTTGCAGTGGGGTCCACATGTGTCTCCCCAGTTGTGGTGCGCATCTTGGCCAACCTTGGCATTCCAGTCGCCTTGCACTATGACTATGTCCTTCTTCGGCACTTGGTCAAGGACCGCCTGTAGATTTTCATAAAAATCCTCCACTTCACTGTCGTCATAGTCTGATGTTGGGGCGTAGGCCTGGATGATGGTGATGTTGAAAGGGGCTGCTCTCAGGCGGATGGTAATGAGTCTACTGGAGACTGGGCGGCAACCCATGACAGTGGCTAGAATGTTCTTGTGGACCAAGAATCCAACGCCGTGTTCGTGCCTGTCATCCCTACCGCTGAAATAGAGCTTGTGGCCTTTGTCGGTCGTTGTTTCACCTAGGCCTTTCCAGCGCAGTTCGCTGATACCTAGAACATTCCATCGATAGTGGTCCAACTCGTGGGCCAGTTCTTCTAATTTTCCTTCCGCAGTTAGGGTCCTGACATTCCAGGTTCCTATGACGATGTTGTTTCTCGTGCGGATCTTGCTAAATTGTCCATCAGTAGCATACTTAACACCTCCGTCCTGGTGGCCAACGGAAGGCGCGGTCCTTGTGCCGTGTGACGACCCGGGCGACGACCGATCCGGTATGGAATTAGTGGGTTGTGTCATCATGTAGTGTGTCTTGGGCAAAAAGGACCTGGCGGTGCCCAATCCTCTCCAGGCTGTTGGCCACAGCCGAAATCCACGAATACAGTGTGGCTCGCCTTGGCCCTGAGCACATGGTCGTTGAACCTGTAGTAACGTGAGGTTCCTCCGCCCTGGCCGGTGACTTCTGTGTAGAAGACTTTCGCCCAGTGATGCCGTGCTAACATCACCCCTGTTAGTCGCCTCTTACGACACGCCGGGAAACGTTGGGTCTATTCTATTTAATGCCCGAACCCACAGAGCATATTTGAAACAAGAGCAGTTTTTTTTTGTTGTAATTGAATAAATTGCCACAAAACTGTCCATACAGTTCATTTAATCATCCATTTGTCCATATTTCATATACAAGAAACAAGTAAATTCTTTATTGCGTGTTCATTATGTCAGTGTGAATGTTGTGCTGTGGTTTGTGTGCGGGGTAGCGAGTGTATTTTCTTCATTCGCCTGTTGGTTGCAATGTTATATCTCATTACAATCAGAAGACGATGCTTTGTATAATAATAATGCTTTGTCGAACATTCTAAATAAATTGTCAACATGTGTTTGTGTGTATTTGTGTGTGTGTGAGAGAGAGAGAAAGAGAGAGAAAGAGAGAGAGAGACAGAGACAGAGAGAGAGAGAGAGAGTGAGAAAGAGAGAGAGAGAGAGAGGGAGAGAGAGTGAGAAAGAGAGAGAAAGAGAGAGAAAGAGAGAGAGAGAGAGAGAGAGAGAGAGAGAGAGAGAGAGAGAGAGCAATAACATATAACCCTCATTTCACATTTTATATTTATTTTTTTATTGTTCTTGTATAGCGCTTTATCAACTTGAGAGCTGCTCTAGGCGCTGGCCGATACACGATCTCAATCAAGCCGCACGAGGCGCAAACGGGCTGCTTTAATGTGTCTTATGCCCCCAAACCAACGAGTGCCATGCATGGGGTGCTCTCCTCCCAGTATTTCCACCAACCTTCCACCAACGGAAAGAGTAGCTTCAGTAGCCTAGGAACAGTTCCATTTCCTCAACCACCACTACCACCACCCTCCTCCTCCGCCACCATCACCACCTCCACCACCACCCACAACAAAACTGCTACGCTTATTATTATTATTATTATTATTATTATTATTATTATTATTATTATTATTATTATTATTATTATTATTATTATTGTTATTGTTGTTGTAGTTTTTATTATTATTATTATTATTATTATTATTATTATTATTATTATTGTTATTGTTGTTGTAGTTATTATTATTATTATTATTATTATTATTATTATTATTATTATTATTATTATTATTATTATTATTATTATTATTATTATTGTTGTTGTTGTTGTTGTAGTTGTTATTTATTATTATTATTATTATTATTATTATTATTATTATTATTATTATTATTATTATTATTATTATTATTATTGAAACTCAGGCACAGACAATTTGGACATACATTATATCTTAAACACATAACACCTTGAATGAATGAATGATAACCTCTACAGCGCATAAAAAAACTTCCACACCCGAAGGCGTGCTCCCAGCGTTTTTGGGGAGAGGGAAAGAGTGAGGAGGGGGAGGGGGAGAATGGATATAGATGATAAAAGCATTTGAACAACAAAAACAACCTAGTACATGTGCAAGATTACCATTAAAAAAAATTTTTTTAATCGATTTTTCCTTCAATCCTATACACACAGTTTTCATAAACGAAATTATCTAACAGTACCCGGTTTGTGTGTGTGTGGGGGGGTGCGTGTGTGTGTGTATCGTCTAGCAATAGAAAAAAGGTAAGAAATAAAAAGCAACAACAACAAGACAGCACAAAATAAAATGTGTCAACAAAGGAAAAAGCATTAATAGGCTATTATCGAAGAAATAATAAATATTTAAATAGAGGGAAGCAAATTGCAATTTTTAAAAAAGCACAAGAAATCAAGTCAACCATTCTTCATTACCCCCAAAGCAGAATTCATATACAACACACCTGCATAAATCTCAGCAAATAATTGTTTCAACAAATAAAAATAATATATTAAATCATACAAAACACACACATACACGCACGCACGCACAAACCCACACACACACACATACACACACGCGCACAAATGTATAGAAAACTTCATTTGACTGACAGAACCAATCTTACCATGCACTGACAATGAAAACGTTTCCATTCATTATAATAGCATTAAAGGTATGAACATAAATATAACTGAATATTAAATACAAACGGAAAGGCTACATAGTTATGCCAAAATAAAAAATAAGCTATACTATTCAAACTCAGCCTACTAGGGAATAGAATGTCACTTTACATGTAAGACGTTTTAATACTTTCATAAGTCTAAAGCCACAGAATTTTCTAGGGCTTTCGTGTCGTTATCATGGTATCAATACTTTATTGATAAGCCATTGAAAATCGGTTTCTCGCTATGGGACATCAAATTCTATACAGCGATTTTTTCTAAAACGCGCCAGTCACAGTTCAATTGCTCAATGAGCTTTGAACTGAACTTGTCTGACATAGAAGCTAGCTGCAGTTATTGAGAATTGTGCAAAAGGGTTTTCAAATAGCAACGAGCAAAATTAAAAGCTTCATTTTTTTCTTCAATGGAGTGAGTATCGATGAACGACATTTTCAACGCAGTGGACGGATTAGTGTGAAGAAAAATAAAACGTTCATCTAAATACGGAAACGCTTACAAATAAATTTAAAAAAATAAAACAAAACAAACATCAACTAGTATTTTTGGTTTACATTTTACGAGTTTGTCTTGTGGACCTCTAGAAACGTCAACCTACATTTAAAAAAACAACCACACAGGCAATAATATTGAAGCTGTGTTGCTATAATTGGCTTAAAGTCTACAGATAAACATAAAGTTTGCTTCAAGAACCATTCTAATTGAAAACATTTAGGAAAAGGTTCCTACTACTACCACTACTACTACTACTGCTGCTGCTGCTGCTGCTGCTGCTTCTAATACCACTACTACACGCACGCACGCTCGCTCACACACACACACAAAAAATTATCTGTTACCGTTTCTTCTACATTCTTCAGATATGTATTCCCCAAATAATATAAGCTGATTTTTTTTAATGTTAAAAAAACCCAAACAACTGTTTGTTTTGTTTGCAAGTCAGTGCACAATGGCTATAACTGAACAAAGTAGATGTAAGTCTTTTGAGTGACGAG
Source organism: Oncomelania hupensis (assembly GCA_036898135.1). Classification (NCBI taxonomy): domain Eukaryota; kingdom Metazoa; phylum Mollusca; class Gastropoda; order Littorinimorpha; family Pomatiopsidae; genus Oncomelania; species Oncomelania hupensis. The sequence goes on along the minus strand of CM072518.1, from coordinate 52,098,023 downwards.
GAGTCATATTAGGGGAATATGTACAATACTACTGTGGAGTTGGCATAAGGAGGGACAAGATCAGCAAATTCTTTTCTTTTCTTTTTTTTTAATAAGAAGGAAAGCTATAATATTTATTTTGTGTAAATTACTTTGGATGGGGTGAAGTGGCGGGGGTGTAGGTGAATTGGTAAGAGAGAGAGGGGGAGAGAGGGAGGGAAGGAGGGAGAGATAGAGATAAAGAGAGAGAGAGAGTTTCAAACTTTATTTTGCATTAGGATTTCAGATCCATGGATTCTTGTACTTCTGTGTACACAGAGCTAGCATTAATAAAAGAATACGGAGGGAAAGAGAAAGAGGAAGAGAGACAGAGAGAGACAGAGAGAGAGAGAGACAGACAGACAGACAGACAGACAGACAGACAGACAGAAAGGTAGACAGACAGACAGGCAGACAGACAGGCAGATATGATATTTCTTAATAACGGTGCCAATATATAATGTGCAGAGGGTGATGTGAAATCTATAAAGTACAACGACCATTTACACCACAACACATAAGCACTTTGATTAATGGTAGACAGAGGTAAAGGGTTAAGGTCTTCCAGTCCATTACGCTATATCTTTGAGTTTGTTAGCTAAGCATTTGGAATATCAAAAGCCGTTTTAATCCTGCAGACGGCTTGTCAATGCCAGACCACTTTTAATATTAGTACAATCCCTTTCAAATTGTCCTTTTAGCAGACGATGTGTAACTGTCACGTTAGTCAGGTCTTTTTTTTACTATTGCAAAACGTGGTCAGATTATAAGCGTTAACACTCAAAATGCATCAACGTAGTTTTGAATACTGTTAAAATGCTGTGTTCGATTGATTGTTGGATCATACGACCTTGATAGTTGTCGGTTATTATGTAGACTATGGATCTGCCCACTTTCATTCCATAATCCTTGTCTTCCCTCTTCCGTTCTCATAAAAAGCTACTCTCTCTGTCTCTTTGTTTGTCTGTGTCTGCCCCTCCACCCCCACCCCCACCCCCCTCTCTCTCTCTCTCTCTCTCTCTCTCTCTCTCTCTTGTCCTCCTTTCCCTTTCTCCATTTTACCTTCTTTATCTCTGTCACTGTCCGTCTGTCTGTCTCTTTATCTCTCACAGAACTACTTGCACAGACAAGGTACTCTAGACAAAGAAAATTGTGACTGCTCGACTTCTCTTTCTTCCTGCTTGCTGGCGTGTTGCACCCCCCCCCCTCCTTCACTCTGTCCGTCTCTCTCTCTCTCTCTCTCTCTCTCTCTCTCTCTCTCTCTCTCTCTCTCTCTCTCTCTCTCTCTCTCTCTCTCTGTGTCTCTCTCATTCCCATCTTTTTTAACTTGCAAATACGCTAATAATTTATATACTATATTTAGGTCCATTTAAGCATGCACCTTCATCTTTTACTATATTTCACGGTTGATTGCGCAAATAATACCAAACTAAAACAACAACTCGAAGAAGCTAGAGAGAAGGGGGGGGGGGAGGAAGCGTTCATATCACAAGCATACCTTGATAGAACACATAATGAAACTACGCATAAACCATTATTATTTGTTATGTATAAAATTCTCATTAACAGGACTAAAACAGGAGACGATGTTTGATTTTTTTTCTAAGTGTACTCGTACATTTGTCAACGATACGACTTTGATTGTCTCTATAAAAAAAAAGTCAGAACAGCTGTTGACAAGCGAATCACTGATTAGCATCTTCGATGTTGTTCAACACGGTGTATGAATAAATATCGCTGACATTTTGGCATTTTTGCTGATAAGGAAGCATGCATTTGCTTTGCCGAGATATATAAAACATATACGGCATATAAGACATTAAATACATAGTACATACCATATATAAGACACAAAACATATAAGACGTTAAACATATAAGACAATGAAAGATACAAGACGTATATTTAAGACATACGACATTTAAGAAAAAAAAAGACATATAAAAATAAAACATTTAAGATATAAGACACAAAACTTTTAAGACATTATAAGACATTTCAAACATAAGACATTTCAAACACAAAACATCTAAGACATTTGGGATATAAGACATATAAGAATTTAAGCCCTAAAACATTAAAGACCTATAAGACCCAAGACATCAGACATTTTATTTGTCGAACAACATGGAAAAGTGCTTTCCGACTAGGCGAAACATTGAGATTTTCAAGTTACCAAAAAAATCTTCAAAGAAAAGGTGAGGATATATGTACTAGTGGACTTCAGGGAACCGTAATAAGAAAAAGATCGTGTTCATAGGATGATTTGCGATAGCTTGATCGTAATGTAGATAGCGTTTATATTAGCATAAATGCAGCAACCCATAATTTCCATTTCCTTACAATCAGTCACTCTGAACTTGTGTAAATAATTTTAGATTTTTTTTAAAAGATTTTAATGCTTTATTGTCCCTTTTAATGGGAATATTCTGGGCCGCCTCCCCTGTGGAAGGCGCAGTCGCAGCCTGTGGCGCGCCCAAACCCAACCTACCCAACATTAGCTGTGATTTTTTGAAATTTAGAAATTCTTTAAATTTTTGAAAAAAAACTTTTTTTGAAATTTTGCTGGGGGAGCAACCCGGAGTACCCGGAGAAAACCCCCTAGACGTTGCCCGAGTCGAAAGTAAATAATATTCGGAGAAACAACGCCCCGATGCAGGATCGAACCCACACCTGTCAGGCGCCATTGGCTTCTGGCCTGTGGACAAGGCAAGTTAGTCCCGCCTTAGCCCACTTGGCCACAACGCTCACCACAATGTTGGCTTTATCAAGCTCATCAATAATAATAATAATAATAATAATAATAATAATAATAATAATAATAATAATAATAATAATAATAATTTTATAATAATAATAATAATAATAATAATAATAATAATAATAATAATAAATAATAATAATAATAATAATAATAATAATAATAATATTTATTATTATTATTATTATTATTATTATTATTATTATTATTATTATTATTATTATTATGATGATGATGATGATGATGATGAATGCTATATACGCGCTTTTTTCCTCATCATCAACCAGGCTCACATCGTGGCGATCTGTACAACATGCACGCTTACATGTTTCACCCCCTCTCTCACACACAAATAAGCACACATTTATCACTCAAACATGTGGTGTAAAGACTTGGAGATTACTATTAGAAGACGCAAATGAAATCGAATGTTTAATTTTGAAATTATTATTATTATTATTATTATTATTATTATTATTATTATTATTATTATTATTATTATTATTATTATTTATCATTCTTATATAGCGCTTTTTCAGCTCAATAGCTGCTCAAGGCGCTGGTCGATATAGGATCTAACTCAAGCCGCCCGAAGAGCCCACGTGCTGCCTGTTAGGATTGACCGCTTCCAATGCCATTATTGAAGGGAGGGAAGAAACCGGAGTACCCGGAAAAAACTCTGAATAGTCTCGTACCTAAGTCACTTAAGTTCGCCCATTGCAGGAACGATCCCGCGACCTTCTGCGTAGGAAACCGGCGACCAATACATTGCGCCGTGAGGCCACCCCAATAATAATATTTGCAAGCACTAACATATTACGATTCCTTTGTGGCCTACGCACTCAAAATTGGTTTAATTGTTTTGGCGCTCAACAAACAAGCCGATTTCTTCCTATAGTTGGAGAATAAATTTGCAAGCACTGACCATGCTGCACTAGCATGAAGATTAGCGGTAGCTAGACATACGATCCCTAATTCAATACTACATTACCATGCGCAAACACTAACCTATCTTTCAACCTCTTCACCTAAGTTGTGCAAGTAATGGTAGTGTTTTAGCTTAGAAATCACATAGTCTATTTTGTAATTGGTCATGTTTTGACGCGAACCGCGCTTTATGTGTTAACAAGTTCATGCTCCGCCAGCGTTATTGAAGCTTCAAACAAATTATTCGGACAAACTGTTCACATCTCCGGCATGATTTTTACAGCAAACATGCACTACACTTTAAGAGTTCGTGTCCCGTCAATCCTATTTATTATAAGTATTTTAACATCTCTTACATGATTTAATAGCAGTGTTGTTGCTGTTGTTGTTGTTGGTTTGTTGTTGTTGTTGTTGTTGTTGTTGTTTTCAGGTTCTTGCGTTGTCTACCCTTATAAAATTATAAAACCAATCTCTCGAAGGAATATTTTAATACTTCCGGCATGCTATTACAAACACACACGCGTTAGATTGGAATGGTTCGTGTCCCGTCTACGTTAACAAATTATCAAGCAAATATAACGATGAATTTTTCAGACCGTGTTGTCTTTGTTGTCCACGGTCACGCACAGTACAGTTATGAAACAAATATAAAGATGAATATTTAAAACCTTGGCATGATATTTTTAAAGTCTTTAGAGTTTATGTAATTCTTTATCCCTGACCACTGTCATCAAACAAATATATCAATGAATACTTTCAGGGCTCAGAAAATTATTGTCTTTCCAAATTAAAAAAAATAAAACATATATTAAGATAAATAGTTCAGCTATTTTTCCGGTGTAACGTGCCGAAAGCGTCCCTGGCCCAATTTAACTCCCGGGAGTAAAACCAGGCCGTCCCAGATTTACTCCCGGGAGTTATTCTGGTCCTGGACCAGACTGACCCCCAGCCTGTTCCAAAATCACTCTCTGGGGAATGAAGATTACATAGGAACAATTGATGTTATGCACTCTACTGTGTGCCAGATCAGCCTCCCGGGAGTTAGTTTGGCCCACATTTTTCAGTACCAGAATGACTCCCGGGAGTTAAAGTGGGTCTGTCCTAAAACAGCCCCCCTTGCAACAGAGAGTAAGTCTGGGACTGGCCCCGATGCACTCCCGGGAGTCATTCTGGGACAATTTTAGATGTGCCAAAACGGCCCCTGGGGGGCTAATCTAGAACCGATGAGAGTCAGATTGGGTCAGGCCCAGACTGGCCCCCTCTAGCCTATTAAAAGGAGCAATTGAAGACTGCGTCAGTAATCTCATCAGACAAAATAATGGGAGTAAAACGGGGACAAGACCAAAACAGGTCCCCTAACAAAATGCATGTCAAATACAATATAAGGGGAGTCAAATGGGGACAGGACCAAAACCGCCCCCCTATCCATCAGATGCAAAAAAAACACTGCACAGGAGAGTCAAACGGGGAAAGGACCAAAACCGCACCCCTACTCATCACATGCAGCATACACTGAACCGGGGAGTCAAACGGGGTCTTGACCAAAACCGCCCCCCCCCCCAACCCATCAGATGCAGCAATTACTGCATAGGGGAGTCAAACGGGGACAGGACCAAAATCGCCCCCTCCCCATCCCATCTGATGCAGCAAATACTGCATAGGGGAGTCAAACGGGGACAGGACCAAAACCGCCCCCCCTTTCCCTACCCATCACATGCAGCAAACACTGAACAGGGGAGTCAAACGGGGACAGGACCAAAACCGCCCCCCTACCCACCACATGCAGCAAACACTGAACAGGGGAGTCAAACGGGGACAGGTCCAAAACCGCCCCCCCTCCCTTGCCCATCAGATGCAGCAAACACTACACAGGGGAGTCAAACGGGGACAGGACCAAAACCGCCCCCCTACCCACCACATGCAGCAAACACTGAACAGGGGAGTCAAACGGGGACAGGACCAAAACCGCCCCCACCCCCTCCTTTACCCACCAGATGCAGAAAACACTGCACAGGGGAGTCAAACGGGGACAGGACCAAAACCGCTCCTCCTACACAATTAGTTGTAACTACAAAACACTGCACAGGGGAGTCAAACCGGGACAGGACCAAAACCGCTCCTCCTACACAATTAGTTGTAATTACAAAACACTGCACAGGGGAGTCAAACGGGGACAGGACCAAACCCGCCCCCCCCCCCCTCTACCCATCACATGCAGCAAACACTGCACAGGGGAGTCAAACGGGGACAGGACCAAACCCGCCCCCCCTACCCATCACATGCAGCAAACAATGCACAGGAAGTAAAACGGGGACAGGACCAAGCCCCCCCCCCTCCCTACCAATCACATGCAGCAAACACTGCACAGGGGAGTCAAACGGGGACTGGACCAAAACCGCCCCTTCCACCTACCCATCACATGCAGCAAACACTACACAGGGGAGTCAGACGGGGACAGGACCAAAACCTCCTTCCTACCCACCACATGCAGCAAACACTGAACAGGGGAGTCAAACGGGGACAGGACCAAAACCGCCCCCCCCCTCCCTTACCCATCAGATGCAGAAAACACTGCACAGGGGAGTCAAACGGGGACAGGACCAAAACCGCCCCCCCCTACCCATCACATGCAGCAAACACTTCACAGGGAGTAAAACGGGGACAGGACCAACTCGCCCCCCCCTACCCATCACATGCAGCAAACACTGCACAGGGGAGTAAAACGGGGATAGGACCAAAACCGCCCCCCTCGCTATCACAAGAAGCAAACACTACATAGAGGAGTCAAACGTTGTCAGGACCAAAACCGCCCCCCCCTCCTCCTACCCATCACATGCAGCAAACACTGCACAAGGGAGTCAAACGGGGACAGGTCCAAAACCGCCCCTCCTACACAATTAGTTGTAACTACAAAACACTGTACAGGGGAGTCAAACGGGGACAGGACCAAAACCGCCCCCCCCTCCTCCTACCCACCACATGCAGCAAACACTGAACAGGGGAGTCAAACGGGGACGGGACCAAAACCGCCCCCCCCCAACCCATCAGATGCAGCAAATACTGCATAGGGGAGTCAAACGGGGACAGGACCAAAACCGCCCTCCTCCGCCTACCCATCAGATGCAGAAAACACTGCACAGGGGAGTTAAACGGGGACAGGAACAAAACCGCCTTTCCTACACATTTAGTTGTAACTACAAAACACTGCACATGGGAGTCAAACGAAGACAGGACCAAAACCGCACCCCTACCCACCACATCAAAGAAACATTAAACAGGGGAGTCAAACGGGGACAGGACCAAAACCGCCCCTCCTACACAATTAGTTGTAACTACAAAACACTGCACAGGGGAGTCAAACGGGGACAGGACCAAACCGCCCCCCACACTACCCATCACATGCAGCAAACACTGCACAGGGGAGTAAAACGGGAACAGGACCACAACCGCCCCCCCTCCCTATCACAAGAAGCAAATACTATATATAGGGGAACGATTTCAGCCCTGTGCCAATTTAATCTCTCCTGTTCAGTCATTGTTCCATCTGAAGAAGTAGGGGGACGGTTTTTTTCCGTGTCCCCGTTTAACTCCATGGCCAAGATTTTGTATTCATTTTGTTACGGAAGCGATTTTTGTCCTGTCCCCGTTTGACTCCCCAGTGCACTGTTTTATGCATAGGATGGGTAGGAGGGGGGGGGGGGGGGGTGGCGGCGGTTTTTGTCCGGTCCCAGTTTGACTCCCCTATGCCGTGTTTTCTGCATCTGATGGGTAGGGGTCGGTTTTGGTCCTGTCCCCGTTTGACTCCCCTATGCAGTGTTTTCTGCATCTGATGTGTAAGGGGTGGGTGGGGGGCGGTTTTGGTCCTGTCCCCGTTTAACTCCCCTGTGCAGTGTTTGGTTTCTCTGATGAATAGGGGGGGGGGGGGGGGAGGCGGTTTTGGTCCTGTCCCCGTTTGACTCCCCTATGCAGTGTTTTCTGCATCTGATGTGTAAGGGGGGCGGATTTTTATCCTGTCCCCGTTTGACTCCCCTATGCAGTGTTTTATGACTCTGATGTGTAGGGGGGGGGTTAGTCCTGTCCTCGTTTGACTCCCCTATGCCGTGTTTTCTGCATCTGATGTGCAAGGGGGGGGGAGCAGTTATGGTCCTGTCCCCGTTTGACTCTCCTATGCAGTGTTTTTCTGCATCTGATGTGTAAGGGGGCGGTTTTGGCTCTGTCCCCGTTTGACTCCCATGTGCAGTGTTTTGTAGTTACAACTAATTGTGTAGGAGGGGCGGTTTTGGTCCTGTCCCCGTTTGACTCCCCTGTGCAGTGTTTGCTTCTTCTGATAGATATTTGGGGAGGGGGGGGGCGGTTTGGTCCTGTCCCCGTTTGACTCCCTTATGCAGTGTTTTTTTGCATCTGATGTGTAAGGGGTGGTGGGGGGAGGTGTTGGTCCTGTCCCCGTTTGACTCCCCTATGCAGTGTTTTCTGCATCTGATGTGTAAGGGGGGCGGTTTTGGTCCTGTCCCCATTTAACTCCCCTATGCAGTGTTTTCTGCATCTGATGTGTAAGGGGGGCGGTTTGGTCCGGTCCCCGTTTGACTCCCCTATGCAGTGTTTTCTGCATCTGATGTGTAAGGGGGGCGGTTTTGATCCTGTCCCAGTTTGACTTCCCTATGCAGTGTTTTCTGTATCTGATGTGTAAGGTATGCGGTTTTCGTCCTGTCCCCGTTTGACTCTCCTGTGCAGTGTTTTGTAGTTACAAGTAATTGTGTAGGAGGGGCGTTTTTTGTTCTGTTCCCGTTTGTCTCTCCTATGCAGTGTTTGCTTCTTAAGTTAAATTTGGGGGGGGGGGGCGGTTTTTGTCCTGTCCCCGTTTGACTCCCCTAATCAGTGTTTTCTGCATCTGATGTGTAAGGGGGGGGGCGGTTTTGGTCCTGTCCTCGTAGAACTCCCATATGCAGTGTTTTCTGCATCTGATGTGTAAGGGGGGGGGCGGTTTAGGTCCTGTCCCCGTTTGACTCCCCTATGCAGTGTTTTCTGCATATGATGTGTAAGAGGGTGGGGGGGGGGCGGTTTTGGTCCTGTCCCCGTTTGACTCCCCTATGCAGTGTTTTCTGCATCTGATGTGTAAGAGGGTGGGGGGGGCGGTTTTGGTCCTGTCCCCGTTTGACTCCCCTATGCAGTGTTTTCTGCATCTCATGTGTAAGAGGGAAGGGGGGAGGTTTTGGTCCTGTCCCCGTTTTGACTCCCATGTGCAGTGTTTTGTAGTTACAACTAATTGTGTAGAAGGGGCGGTTTTGGTCCTGTCCCCGTTTGACTCCCCCTGTGCAGTGTTTGATTCTTCTGATGAATAGGGGGGGGGGGGTTGGTCCTGTCCCCGTTTGACTCCCCTATTGAATGTTTTCTGCATCTGATGTGTAAGGGGGGGCGGTTTTGGTCCTGTCCCCGTTTGACTCCCCTATGCAGTGTTTTCTGCATGTGATGAATAAGGGGGGCGGTTTTGGTCCTGTCCCCGTTTGACTCCCCTATGCAGTGTTTTCTGCATCTGATGTGTAAGGGGGGCGGTTTGGTCCGGTCCCCGTTTGACTCCCCTATGCAGTGTTTTCTGCATCTGATGTGTAAGGGGGGCGGTTTTGATCCTGTCCCAGTTTGACTTCCCTATGCAGTGTTTTCTGTATCTGATGTGTAAGGTATGCGGTTTTGGTCCTGTCCCCGTTTGACTCTCCTGTGCAGTGTTTTGTAGTTACAAGTAATTGTGTAGGAGGGGCGCTTTTTGTTCTGTTCCCGTTTGTCTCTCCTATGCAGTGTTTGCTTCTTCAGATAAATTTGAGTGGTGGGGGGGGCGGTTTTAGTCCTGTCCCCGTTTGACTCCCCTATTCAGTGTTTTCTGCATCTGATGTGTAAGGGGGGGGCGGTTTGGTCCTGTCCTCGTATAACTCCCATATGCAGTGTTTTCTGCATCTGATGTGTAAGGAAGGGGGCGGTTTTGGTCATGTCCCCGTTTGACTCCCCTATGCAGTGTTTTCTGCATCTGATGTGTAAGAGGGTGGGGGGGGCGGTTTTGGTCCTGTCCCCGTTTGACTCCCCTATGCAGTGTTTTCTGCATCTGATGTGTAAGAGGGTGGGGGGGGCGGTTTTGGTCCTGTCCCCGTTTGACTCCCCTATGCAGTGTTTTCTGCATCTGATGTGTAAGAGGGTGGGGGGGGCGGTTTTGGTCCTGTCCCCGTTTGACTCCCCTATGCAGTGTTTTCTGCATCTCATGTGTAAGAGGGAAGGGGGGAGGTTTTGGTCCTGTCCCCGTTTTGACTCCCATGTGCAGTGTTTTGTAGTTACAACTAATTGTGTAGAAGGGGCGGTTTTGGTCCTGTCCCCGTTTGACTCCCCCTGTGCAGTGTTTGATTCTTCTGATGAATAGGGGGGGGGGGTGGGGGGTTGGTCCTGTCCCCGTTTGACTCCCCTATTGAGTGTTTTCTGCATCTGATGTGTAAGGGGGGGCGGTTTTGGTTCTGTCCCCGTTTGACTCCCCTATGCAGTGTTTTCTGCATGTGATGAATAAGGGGGGCGGTTTTGGTCCTGTCCCCGTTTGACTCCCCTATGCAGTGTTTTCTGCATCTGATGAGTAAGGGGCTGGGTGCGGTTTTGGTCCTGTCCCCGTTTGACTCCCCTATGCAGTGAGTTCTGCATCAGATGTGTAAGGGGGGCGGTTTTGGTCCGGTCCCCGTTTGACTCCCCTATGCAATGTTTTCTGCATCTGATGTGTAAGGGGGTCGGTTTTGGTCCTGTCCCCGTTTGACTCCCCTATTGAATGTTTTCTGCATCTGATGTGTAAGGGGGGCGTTTTGGTCCTGTCCCCATTTCACTCCCCTATGCAGTGTTTTCTGCATCTGATGTGTAAGGGGGGCGGTTTTGGTCCTGTCTCCGTTTCACTCCCCTATGCAGTGTTTTCTGCATCTGATGTGTAGGAGGGGGGTGGGGCGGTTTTGGTACTGTCCCCGTTTGACTCCCCTATGCAGTGTTTTCTGCATCTGATGTGTAAGGGGGGCGGTTTTGGTGCGGTCCCCGTTTGACTCCCCTATGCAGTGTTTTCTGCATCTGATGTGTAAGGGGGGCGGTTTTGGTCCTGTCCCCGTTTGACTCCCCTATGCATTGTTTTATGCATCTGATGTGTAAGGGGGGCGTTTTTGGTCCTGTCCATATTTAACTCCCTTGTGCAGTGTTTTATGCACCTGATCGGTAGGGGTCGGTTTTGGTCCTGTCCCCGTTTGACTCCCCTGTGCAGCGTTTTGTAGTTACAACTAATTGTGTAGTAGGGGCGGTTTTGGTCCTGTCCCTGTTTGACTCTCTGTGCAGTGTTTGCTTCTTCTGATGAATAAGGGGGTGGGGGGGCGGTGTTGGTCCTGTCCCCGTTTGACTCCCCTATGCAGTGTTTTCTGCATCTGATGTGTAAGGGGGGCGGTTTTGGTCCTGTCCCCGTTTGACTCCCCTATGCAGTGTTTTCTGCATCTGATGTGTAAGGGGGGCGTTTTTGGTCCTGTCCCCGTTTAACTCCCTTGTGCAGAATTTGATGCACCTGATCGGTAGGGGTCGGTTTTGGTCCTGTCCCCGTTTGACTCCCCTACTTACGTTGATTAGCTGAGGGGGCGATGTTGGGCCTGTCCGTTTTTAACTCCCATATTAAAAACTTAGAATACATTGAAAAGACAAGAGAAGTTGGGGGGCTGTTTTGGTCCTGTGATCCAGTTTTACTCCCGGGAGTCATTTCGGAACAGGCTGGGGGTCATTCTGGTCCAGGACCAGAATAACTCCCGGGAGTAAATCTGGGACGGCCTGGTTTTACTCCCGGGAGTTAATTTGGGCCAGGGACGCTTTCGGCACGTTACACCGGGATGATTTGCATGCATGACAGCAAGCACGCATTAGGTTTTAAAAGTTCATGTTCCATCAACGTTATCACAACATTAAACAAACAAAAACGATAAATATTTCGAATCCACGGCAAAAAGGTGTTAGATTTAAAGGGTTCGTGTTCCGTGTACGTTATCAAAATATCAAACAAATATAACAATGCATATTTTCAGACAGCATTGCCTTTTCTAGGGTCACGCACTATAAATGTATGAAAGAAATATAAAGAAGAATATTCAAATTAATATTTTATATTTACACACCAACAAGCATGACTCCCTCCATCAATCGTGCCGTAGGGGATGCAGAGATTTCATCACTTTGGTCTGTTTGCAGCTGTTGTTAGGAGGCGCGGCCTGTCCATGTTTTGACAAAAATATTGTCCAGTATTATATAATTTATATTTCCGGCCGAGCTCACTTTTTATCCAGGATACAAGGATACAACATATTGTATCGTCAAGTGAACACCCAAGGGAATGCATTTGGTCAATGCAGCAGCACCGCAACAAAAGGCACACGTAAAACATAATGAACAAGTTGACTGCACACTTACAAAAAAAAGATAAGAAGATTTTAATTCGATAATACAGGCTGTGTAATTGTCAACGGCAAAAAAATAAAAAGGCTTAAATGAAATAAAATAACAAACTCACGCGAGAGAATGGACTGCATTTGTTTAGAAACTCTAAATTAAAATAGTTGAGAATGGATTGCGTTTAGTTAGAAATTCTAAAATAAAACAGATGAGAATGGATTGCATTTAGTTAGAACCTCTAACGTAGAATAAAGAGGATTATACGGCAAAATTTAGTGTTGAATATTAACAGACAAGCATTTAATAATGAACAAATTAATTGAACATTGATTAAGCGTATTACTGCCATGTCCATGTACACAAGCATTATCACAGCTTTGCTTTAGAAAAAAAATCTGATTGCTCTAGATTGTTTATCTAAATCTGTATAGTGTTCAGCGAAAGGCCAATGTAAATGATTAAACAAATGTTTAAATGCATGACGATGCAAAATAGTGGGAAATGTAAGTGCGCAGTAGGAGCTCTAACACTGACATGAAGTCCTCTCCAGGATCGCACAAACAACTGCTGCCCTGACGAGGTTGATGCCCATTTGGAAAGACAGGACCATCAGTCTACATTTCAAAGTAAGACTGCTGCGCTCCCTTGTCATCTCCATCTTCCTATATGCTTGCGAAGCATGGACCCTCACAGCAGATCTAAAACGAAGAATACAAAGCATGGAGATGAGGTGCAAAGACCATTCTGCAAGGCACAGTGCAAGGAGGTAGAAGAAGAGGGAGACCGAAAAAGGGGTGGGAGGACAACATTCGAGAATGGACTGGGTTGACACTGAGCGAAACCATCAGGGTTGCTGAGGACAGAGAAAGATGGAGTATGCTGGTTAAACGATCATCTGTGGACCTCCGAGTTACGGGACAGGATAGGATAGGATAGGATAGGATAGGATAGGAGCTCTAAAATTCAAATAAAATGGATAAATACTGCTAATCGTACATACATAATCTTTTAATATTTATTCAGTAGGTGTTTGTCTTCCGCAAAACATTGAGGGATTGTATAATCTTTAAAAACCAGAATGAGACATCATCACTTAAACAGAAAAAATAAGTTTGAAAATGTTCAACAATAGCTTTATACATTAGGTTTAACGAATAAAAATATTTTTCTTGACGTGCTATTTATTAAATATGGTTGTTGTTTAGTATTGCTTTTCTTATTTTTTTATTTTCTTTTCATTATTTAAATTAATATAATATAATATAATATAATATAATATAATATAATATAATATAATATAATATAATATAATATAATATAATATAATATAACATAACATAATATAACATAATATAACATGACATGACATGACGTTGACATAACATAATATAATATAATATAATATAATATAATATAATATAATATAATATAATATAATATAATATAATATAATATAATATAATATAATATAATATAATATAATATAAACAAGGAAGGAGGACGTTTCTGTACAGTAAATTATAGTAAATAGATTTTTTTTAGTAATTACTGAACACTCCAAAGTGTGTGCATGTGCCTGCATGTGTAAACCCTGTGCGTGTGTGCGTATATATGTGTATGTGTGCGTGTGCGTGTGGGCGTGTATGAGTGGGTGGGTGTGTGTGTGCGTGTGTCCGTGTATGTGTGTATGTGGGTGTGTGTGTGTGCGTGTATGTGTGTGTGTGGGTTTGTGTGTGTGTGCGTGTGGGCGTGTATGTGTGTATGTGGGTTTGTGTGTGTGTGCGTGTGGGCGTGTATTCATGAAGTTATGGGGTGCTAGACATGCCTTTTTATACACAAAATGGGGCTTTTATCTAGCGCTCCACTTTTGTCCAGCGCCCCTCTTTTTTTTAAGTACATGAGAGTGCTTTTTTAGTACATGGCAGTGCCCTTGTAGTGCATAGGACGGTTTTAAGTACATGGAAGTGCTCTATCTGGGACGGGCTGTTTTCTAGACAAATGTGAAGGAAAATGGTTAAGCTAAGGGTTAGCATTATGTCATGAAATAGGTCAACTTTCTGACGAAAAAAGCCATTTTAAAAAATCTTATTCTTTCATTTTTATATGAATTTTGCGCTCTTTCCTTAAAAAAACAACCCTGATTTCTGATGACTATATTTCGTCCCAAACCCCAATTTGTCATGAATACAAACTTGTGTGTGTGTGTGCGTGTGTGTGTGTGTCTGTCAGTATCTCTCTGTGTCCGTAGGATTACGATAATGCAATGTCACGCCCTTTTGTAGGCTTAACGCTTGCAATTAAAAAAAAAATCTGCTGTCAATCCGCCTGTCAACACACGATGGAACCAGGAGAAGAAAAAAGAGTTATCTTGGAGAGCATTTAAGAAACGCGAATTAGTATATAGTTAAGTTGGTAAGCGTTTGCTTTTCTCTCTCTCCCTCTCTTTCCCTCTCTCTCTCTCTCTCTCTCTCGCTCTCTCTCGCTCTCTCTCTCTCTCTCTCACACACACACACACACACACACACACACAAATCCGAGGATTCCAGATTAAAAAAGACATTCTCTTCTTCTTTCGTTGGGGGCTGCCACCCTCAGCTTGAGGACTCTGCAGCCAAATGCTGGGTATGTTCTTGTTACCGGCACTCACCCGTCTAGGACATGAGCGTCAGGATCTTTAAAGTCCGTTATGATGGAGTGCATGCGACACAGACTAGACCTAGGTTTATACTCTCATCCGAAGGAGTAGGAAACGGGAGTAAAGTGTCTTTCCCAGGGACACAACACAATGGCCCGGACAGGGCTCGAACCCGGGACCTTTAGATCCGCAAGTCAAAGCACTACCATTAGACCACCGTGCCTACCAACTACTACTACATTACAAGACTTAAACACAAATCACCCACCTCCACAAAATACATCCTATATTTTTTCTTTCTTCTAATAACTACCCTTTGCCCTATTATTATTATTATTATTATTATTATTATTATTATTATTATTATTATTATTATTATTATTATTATTATTATTATTATTATTATTATTATTATTATAACTACGCAGTATTTTCCTCCAGTCACGGAGCCTGTATAAGACGAAAAGCAAAGCAAACTGAACCCACAACGTGAGTGTTTTCTTACCATAATGCCCAACCCCCAATACACAATGCAGAGAGGTGAGCAAACATTCGACAGAAGTGTTTGTAAGCAAAAAAGAGCTTTATCTTTTTCTTGTATTTCTCCAGCTTTATGCAACAACACAGGAAAAAATTTCCCTTCGTTCAAGGGCTGTTTGGCATTTCCCATGTTTGCAGATCGTAGACCTAAATTTCAATATTGTCAAGTAAAAAGACGAGGTTGAGGTAAAAAAGCTCTCCATTTTCTTGATCATCGATCAGCGGACGTGAGGTCTCGTTTACAAACCGAAATAAAAACGATTAATAAGAAGAGTGCCAAAGTTCAAGTTTGCTTTCATTTGAGTTGTTAGACAAAATTGATTTTCCTCGTCAATATTGTAAATAATTCGTGCTCCGCCTTGAGGCTACAAGGTTTGAATAGGAAGGCACGTCTTAACACCCAAATACTTACAACATCGTAAATTACGTAAGTGCGTACATTCCTTATGTGAAGGCAATTTATTTATTTCGGTCTGTGTGGAACGTAAAAGTTTAGCTTAACAGCATATTTATACATTTTGTTTATTAGCCCAACAAACAAAACAAAAACTTAACACCGCTCCTATGCAGCAATACTTCTACTTTTGACAGGTTTAATAATTTTTTCGCATCAGTCTTAAGCTCTTCCTTATCACTTGAAACTAATCATCTCTCTCTCTCTCTCTCTCTCTCTCTCTCTCTCTCTCTCTCTCTCTCTCTCTCTCTCTCTCTCCCTTTCTCTCTCTTTGTCTCTGTCTATCTGTCTGTCTGTCTGTCACTCTCTCTCTCTCTCTTGAATCTAAGACCCTAATGCAAATAAAATTACCTCAAAGTATTTATTACCTTAGGCGATAGTGCCTCTCCAGCAGGCCTACTCCTGTTTATTAATCTCCTACTTGGAGCACTTGTGTTTAGGGCATGGAGTGTGGGGAAGTGAGGGGGGTGCGAGAGGGATGGAGAGATCAAATGGGGGAGGGGGGTAAGAACGAATAGGACGGAAGAGTGAGAGAGAGGGAGAGAGAGAGAGAGAGAGAGAGAGAGAGAGAGAGAGAGAGAGAGAGAGAGATGGAAAAGTCGAAACCTTTAATAGAATAATATCTATTATGGACCTGTCTTACAGCTAGTTCTTAATAAACAATTCAGAATTTAAAACAATAATGAACATAGATTAATTTCAAACAAACATTACTTCATTACGGTAACAAATCTCTAAGCAAATTAATGCATTTTAATACACATACTCCCACCTATCTCCTCCCCACCATCCATCTCCTCCTCCCTCCGAACACAATCGCACGCTAACACACACACTTGTAAATTCACACATTCTCAGTAATTTAAATTGTGGCAAGGTAGGAAGAACAAAGAGGTATACAATCATCTTAAATATTAGGAGCAAAGGGAGCGTAAATATTTATGGCTTCTAATTTTAAAAGATGGTAATGATTGACTTTTCTCGACCCCTTCTGGTAAAGAATTCCACATGCTTGGACAAGAATAGGACAGAAACTGTTTTAAATATGTCTAAGCGTGGTCTAGGAAATATTTAATTATGTCGGAAAGTTGAATAACGAGATGATGACTTGCTAAAAAGTGCTTTAAATAAGCAGGAGCTCTATTGTTAATGATTTTATACATTAATGTCTTTATTATAATTTAGATTTGTTAAGGAGGAGACTGCCAGCTAATTTAGTTTTGAATTGGTTATGATGGATACGTTGGGGAAAACTTATTTTGAAGCTCTGCGGTGAATAGAGTTATTGTTTTGAACAAGGCACCACTGCAGCCGTCCCATATTAATGATGCATAATCAATGTGAAGTTTAATATGAGTATTATGAAAATGTTTTTTAGCATCTGCAGTTATAATAGATTGAAATTTAGACAACATAAATAATTTTGTTGAGAGAGTTTTACAAAGACTTTCAATTTGTGAATGCCAACTGAGTTTGTTATCTATGATTACGCCTAAACCAGCTGTTCAAGTTCTTGTTCCTCTCCGGCCAATCCATCAATGTCATCCGCATAACGAAGGTTGGAGATTGCTTTTCCCCCCTATGCTGACTGTGCCTTCGTGATCTGCAAGGGCATCTGACATGACACGCACTAGAAAGACGTTGAAGAGTGTTGGAGAGAGTAGGCATCCTTGGCGCACACCGATTGTTGTTCTGAACCAGTTTCCGATGGCGCTGTTATGGAGGACTGCACTGGTCATACAGGCTTTTGATGACTTCAATCATTTTGGGGTTGATGTTGTACATGGTTGCCCACAGAGCTGCATGAGCTGGTACAGAGGTTAGACACCACCTTCAGAGCCTATGGAATGGAAATAAGTGCAGAGAAGACCAAAATGATGACCAACAACACCAATGGCATCAACACGGACATCAAAGTCCAAGGCCAATCCCTCAACACAGTGCACAGCTTCACATATTTAGGAGCCATAGTATCAGACAATAAGTCCCGACAGGAAGTCCTCTCCAGCATCACACAAACAACTGCTGCCCTGACAAGGTTGAAGCCCATTTGGAAAGACAGGACCATCAGTCTACATTCGCTGTCGCTCCCTTGTCATCTACATCTTCCTATACGCTTGCGAAATATGTACCCTCACAGCAGATCTACAACGAAGAATACAAAGCATGGAGATGAGATGCTACAGAAGACTTCTGGGCATTTCCAATACCCAGCATCACCAACGACGAAAGTCCGACAGACCATCACAAAAAAACGGAAACTCCGATGGTATGGCCACGTCACCAGATCATCAGTCCTTGCAAAGACCATCCTGCAAGGAACAATGCCAGTAGGTAGAAGAAGAGGAGACCGAAAAAGAGGTGGGAGGACAACATTCGAGAATGGACTGGTTTAACACTGAGCGAAATCATCAGGGTTGCTGAGGACAGAGAAAGATGGAGTACGTTGGTTAAACGATCATCTGTGGTGCCCCTACGACCTCCGAGTTACGGGATAGGATAGGATAGGATATGACGCCTAAAAGTTTATGACTTTCAACCTGTTTGATATTTTTTTCCATTCACGACTAAATCAAGAAAAAGCGAAGCTCGCTGATGCTTTTGTCTAGCTGTTATTAACATAGCTTTTGATTTAGCTGGATTCGGTGACATATGATTTAAACGACACCAGTCAGCAATACTTTTAAGGGCACCTTGTAGAGATTGCTGAATTTTAGCTACGTTACTTCCCTGATGTTGTAATGTTGTATCGTCGGTCAACATATGACACTCAACAGAAAGAGAGAGAGCGACAGGAGAGAGAGAGAGAGAGAGAGAGAGAGAGAGAGAGAGAGAGAGAGAGAGAGGATAGAGAGGGAGGGAGAAGTGACTTGACAGTAATTTTCCTTCCAAATTAATTTTACAAGGTATTTAAACTCCGATGATGTGGCAACAAAGAGAGAGTGCAGTATATTAAATATTATTGCATTGACATTAACGTAACTTGCCGCAGGCAACAAAACAATAACTGCCGGAAGAGTGCCGTTTTTTTTTTGTGTGTTTGATTCCGGAAGGCAAACGGGAATCAAATCAGAAGCACTACAATAATGCATTGTTTGATTTACCAGCATAGATTATAATTATGTAGGCTACTCCTCGCTCATACTTTGCAAACATGTAACCTTGCGAGTTTTTGTACTATATCATGCATAACAGCACCAGCATCGGCCTACCTTGGAATATACTATATAAATATACTATATAAAACCAACATTTTGTTTAAATGTCCGACACTGAATGCGTTGAAGCAACTTTCCTAATCACCGTGGTTACGCAATGCTAAATTGAACAAAACGCAAACAATATCTACGGGGATTTCGATTACTTCCCTTGACTACAACATTTACTGCCAGGAATGTGATTACTTCCCTTGACTACAATCGCCCTCCACGTTAAAACTATTAGCAGTTAAAGTAGCTGCTAGCTATCCTTTTGTTCTTCCGTCTTCCCAATTCTTGCGTTATTTACACCATCATGGATTGATCCCTATGACGGCCTACTAGCACCAAAAACCGAGAGTTACCAGTATCACGAGAGAACTGAAATTAACACGTGTTCTGTTTAATTTACAGAGATACGATTAATCCACAGTGTTAATGAATAATTATCAGTACTTGCCACGCCTTTCTAGCGCCAAAACATGATAATTACAAATATCATGAGATATTTACAATTATCACTGAAAAATTACAAATACCTTCGCGTGATCATGCTTAATTTTTAGTTTTGGCTCTAGCAATCCGTCTGGAAATGCACCCAAACCGAAAATTGTAATTTTCACTTGATTATTACAAATTTTACGTGTAAATAGTAAATAAAATGTCGTTGATATTTGTAATTATCCCATGATATTTGTAATTATCATGTTTTGGCGCTAGTAGGCCGTCGTATACGTGAATTACACATCACGCGTGTTAATTATTATGATCACAATCCAATTCAATTCAATATTATTCAATATTATTCAATTCAATATTATGATCACCGATACCTGTCAATGCAAGTTTTGGCGCTAGCAAGCCACCTTAGCCAGGATTCAGCATGATCACGTGAAAATTGTAATTATTTTGTGATAATTACAATTTCGGTTTTGGTGCATTTCCAAGGCGGATTGCTAGAGCCAAAACTGAAAATTAAACATGATCACACGAAGATATGTGTAATTTTGCAATTATAATTGTAATTATCCCTTGATAATTGTAATTATCCCATTATACATATATTTGTAATGATCTCATGATATATTTGTAATTATCAGGTTTTGGCGCTAGTAGGCCGTCATAGATCCCCAAACCACTTTTGTCGCTCTGGACAGTTAGGAACTCTTTAACAGTCATTTACCAGATCACGAACTTGCTGTGCATGTTTGGTTCTAAACGTGCCCCCAACAAAAGGACGTCAACTGACATCAGATGAAAGGAACAGAAAGGACGCTGTGTGAGAGGCCATGTTTTGAAAGTCATTGGATGTTCGCATCGATTCTCATAGGGAAAGTCCCGAGCTAAAGAAACCCGACCGATTTCTAGATAGTATCAACAAATCCGTTGCTAAAAGGTAGTAAAATACAAAGGAACTTGAGATTTGTCCAATAACAAAAGATAGTAGGTTTTGCTTCAAAGAATCTGTGCTGGCATCAGTTCTTTTACTAGGTTCTTTCTTACTGACCGGATGGAAGTATTAGTTATGCTGTACTTGTACAAGCTTACAAACTTTTAAAGATTTTTTTAAAATATAAAAATGTGAAAGCACTGTAAAGGACAAATATTCACTTTCAAAACCAACCTTTTTCTTTCAAGGACGATAGCATTGTACCTTGATAAGGCAGCATTACATGACATTAAATTAAATTACATTACATGATTATTGCTTTAGGTCCAGCGGACTCTTCCGAGCCAAATCAGGACCAGCACAGCCGAATCAGGACCACAAAATCAAGACCACAACTTCGCTGAAAGAGGACTCGCCCCTGATCCGCATAAAAGATCTGCCGAAACAACCCTAATGGCAACACTGAAGGCACTCCACCAGCCGGTCACTTTACAATAAAGACATCCCACGCAGGAGACGCTGAGGCTATACTCTAATTTATCGAATCCCCGTTTACAAAACAATAGAATATAAACATCATTATAAAATATCAACAAAACACATACATATAAAATGCCTAAATTGTCAAGTAATAACATCATAGGAAGCCCCAGTGACCACCTGGCAGAAAGCGTCCAATATTTCCAAGCTGATCCAACAGACCTCACACACAAATGAGGAGTTTTGTCCCGGAAGAGTTTTCAAGAAAAAAGGTAGGTGGCTGGTCTCGCGAAGAAGAAGATAGTATAGTAGATTGATAGAACAGAGTAGGAATGAGAAAGAACAAAGGAGAAAGACAGCGACAGTGGGAATTTAAAGCACTACATTTCCAGAAAGTGGGGATACTATTTATACTGAAACCCCCGGCACCCCCAATGTGGGGGGTGGGGTGGGATAAGCAGCAACAATAAAGCAAGAAGGTGGTGTGACGATGCGGGATGGGTGGATAGGGGTGAGTTTCAAATGCGCTTACAAAATAAAACAAAATGTCTGGGTAGATTTCTGTAGAAGTTAAACCTCCACTAAGGGACAGAAATCGAGCACTGGGGTTTTGACTCGACTGTCTTCTGACATAAAGCAGGACTTTTATTAAAAAAAATTCAAATTTGTCAAAATCCCTCAGCCATAGTGAGACATAGGGGACGCTGTCGCATAACGTTTTGGCCACACTTCGGTCTCGTCTTTTGCTGTCGCCAAGAGAGGTGACGTGTCCAGCGCCGTCTACGTTTTAACGTCATCTGTCCAGTTCTCTCTTTGCCTTCTTCTGCGCCTGACTTCTTTTTATAATGTGTTGGGTTGTTTTTGTGGGTTTTTTTTTTTTTGCAATCATTAGCATTGAATCAAGGCAGAGTGTGAGCCCTTTGATCCTAACTTGCGTAGTTTTGCCATGATGCTGTTAGAAACCAAAATATTTACGTTACGCCATACTGTTACTTCAACACAAGCACTACAAGAATAGCTCTAGCGATGATTTATGCTTTGTTGGCAACATGTCTTGCTGCGTTACAAACAAGACCACAATGTTATTCCGAAACAACACTACAAAAATGACGCCAGGGTTTATGCTTTATTAGCATAGCTTAGCATAACATAGCATAAGCATAGCAAGTGACGACGAGCCGGTATCCAAGTCTTTAAGCCCTCATTTTATATCGTCATGAGGGTCACTGTTGTTGACAATAAGGTCCTTCATGTGACAAACAAGACCTGCAACCATCGAAGAAAGGAACTGTTTATCAGAGAACAATCATTCATGCCTCATCATTGATTTCTTCACACGAGGTACGCGCTCAAAGCGCTGGTTGTCCAGATACAACATTAGACCATATCATGTCGTGAAGTCAGAGCAAGATCGATCCCACAATGATAGCTCAAACCTCACATTTGCTGCATGCTTGGGAACTGAGCACACACGTAATAAAACAGACTGAACTACATACAACGTTAACATTATGCTACCGAACACTAGATGATCATGTGGGAAAATGAACTAAGCTTATATCTCATTGTCGACGTCCAATGAAAGAAAATCACGGAAATCTTCATTGCCTATCCTATCCTATCCTGTCCCGTAACTCGGAGGTAGTAGGGGCACCACAGATGATCGTTTGACCAGCATACTCCATCTTTCTCTGTCCTCAGCAGCCCTGATGGCTTCGCTCAGTGTCAAACCAGTCCATTCTCGAATGTTGTCCTCCCACCTCTTTTTTGGTCTCCCTCTTCTTCTACCTCCTTGCACTGTGCCTTGCAGAATAGTCTTTGCATGGCCTGACAGGGTTCGTAGCGATTGGGAAAGTTTGGGAAAAATCAAATCCATTTTCCAGGCCCTGGAAAGTCTGTGAAAATCAACATTTCTTTTTTTGGTTTGTGAAAGTTTGGGAATTTTGAAATCTGCATACATGGCTTCACAATCTACACATTTTGCTGTTTTAGGTTATATTTTAATTTAAAAAAACAACAAAAAAAACATACATGCACATACAAAAACGATTGCTAGAAAGCGACCTAAAGGCGTACACGGTACTTTCGATTTCGACCGGTACTCGTGAATTATTTCCCTTTAAACTTTTTTAAATTTCCGGTAACATCCGGTTGTCTTTCTCATTCCGCCATCGTGGTCCCGGTCGGAAAAGAAAAAATATTCAGCAGAATGCCTGGGGCTTGCGTTTTTAACAACCTATGGCAACGGTAACCCTTTGGGCAAAGGGTTTTTATAAATATGCTCCAAAGCCAAGTGCTGAATTGAAAAGTAAAGAAATATTCTCTGCTTAGCCAAAAAAACACTGAAAATTCACTGTTGTGAAGTGACCAGGAAAGGTTATCTCCCTTTCCTAATTCCATACTGTTACTACCTAAGCTGATCATTTGTTATTAAAACAGTGACCTACGGTGCAGAACTTGTACTTGATTTTCAAGTTTTTTGTATTTGTATTGAATTCACAGCATTCATGATCCAGATCCAACTCAGTATTAGAAAAAAAACAATGTTTGTGTGTCGCAATGTTGACCTATGCAACAGCTTACCCCCATCCATTGTGGATGCAGATAAAGTAAAACAATTTGAGGCTAGATTAGATAGGTTGTGGAGAGACCAGCCATTTAAATTTTAATCGTGAGAGTGAACCACCACTTAGAAAGTTGACCTTTGAGCCGACACCAGGGGCTTAGTTGGGCCTTACGTTGAATACGTTCCTGTGAAATCTTGTGAAATGTCTTGGTGAGTTGTCATAATGTACATAGTCCATAACTTAAGTTTTGTTGTCAATTCCCAACATTAAAAAACCCGACTTAGTTTGGATTATAGGGTCTTTGAAATTTGCATCAAACGGTACTTGAAAGTTTGGGAAAAGTTTGTGAATTTTGTGTTGCCTTTATGCTGGGAACCCTGCCTGATGATCTGGTGACGTGGCCATACCATCGTAGTTTCCGTTTCTTCACCACTGTGAGCAGGTCATCGTGTTGTCTAATGGCTTGTGTGATGGTCTGTCGGACTTCGTCGTTGGTGATGTGTTGGGTATAGGAAATGCCCAGAAATCTTCTGTAGCACCTCATCTCCATGCTTTGTATTCTTCGTTGGAGATCTGCCGTGAGGGTCCATGCTTCGCAAGCATATAGGAAGATGGAGATGACAAGGGAGCGCAGCAATCTTACTTTGGAATGTAGACTGATGGTCCTGTCTTTCCAAATGGGCTTCAACCTTGTAAGAGCAGCAGTTGTTTGTGCGATCCTGGAGAGGACTTCCTGTCGGGACCCATTGTCTAATACAATGGCTCCTAAATATTTGAAGCTATGCACTGTGTTGAGGGATTGGCCTTGGACTTTGATGTCCGTGTTGATGCCATTGGTGTTGTTGCTCGTCTTCATTGCATAAAACACGAAGTTATATATTAAATTTCTTTTTTTTTTTCTACCGAATAGGCTTATAAACTATATTTGCTAATTTCAAATGCGAGATGAAGTGTACAATTAAACATTATCACATAATTGAGTTTTTAAATAGCGCACTTACCATCTCCAAAAAGCTGCTCAAGGCGCCAATTTGTAGCATCAAGGGCGCTGTCTAACGCCTCGAACAACTGAGCCACCCTGAAAGACCTACATGTATGGGCAGTTTTGTTGTTATTTTTTAGCCTGTCAGCTGTTGACTGAATAATATCGTGTGTTTTTTTTCAATCTGCCTCTCTGGTGACATGAAAGGAGGTGAATAATAGAAAATCGAAACCGGAGAGAAGAAAAAGTCTTCGGTCACTCTCGAGATAAGAGCCCAGGCTCTCCTCTCCGGCAGCCAAGGCTGAAAAGAAGAATCTCTCTGCTACTCTGTGATGTAACGCTCAGCCTTCTAGTTATACGCTGAATATGAATGCAGCTACTGCATTCTCCGTTAGGTCTAGTATTGCAGGAGCGAAAGTTGAGCGATTTATGAATAAACTGTGTTTGTAGATGATAACGAGGAGTTAAGACCATCGCAATTGTTCTCCTCAATGAATGAATGTTTGCCTTTACTGTCTCAAGACCGGAAAACGAACGAATCGGGGAAAAAAATTGAACACTGTGACTATGATTTAAAAAAAATCAGCAGTTTCTTTATTTCGTTAAGTCGGTTGATCGATAGTGTGTTATTTTTAGATATCATGGAAGATGGAGCGAAGGCAGGGTGGTGGTGTTGGAAATGGGGTAGCGCCTTGAATGGCACTGACTATGATTGTGATAGGTCAACACCATTAATTAGCCTTTGAATTTGTGGGTTGTTTCAAAAACAGCAAAATGTCTTACTTCATCTACAGCATTTTTTTCCTTTCCGTTATTCGGTTGATTGAAAGTATTATTTTAAGACAGGGTGGAGGGTGAACTCTTAGGTTATCGGGTTGTGAATAGGAAGAGATAACCCTACTTTTTATCGGGTGATGAAATACGTGTTGCTGTTGTTATTTCTAGTTATTTGTGGACAATGTGGGACAAAAACACATTACTGCAGACATTACTTCTGGCAACATCGGGTGAAAGTTCAGGAGCAAGACAAAATGTATGATATTGCACAAGTTTTTTTTTTTTTAAAGCCTCCTGTATTTTATTATACACGACGCTGACAGATTGTGGCGGCAGTGACATTTGTTTGTTTGGTGTTGTTGTTTTGTGGTGTTTTGTTTTCATCAAATGCACTGGGCATGCTACTCATTGCTTGGAAACCCCGGCGTTATACAACGATACAAGTGTTCATCACCAAAATCAAATCAAAGACTTTGATCAAAATTAATGTCAATAAATATTTCTTTCTTTCTTTCTTTCTTTTTTAAATACAAGAGAAAACAAATAATTGAAAGAAAGAAGTTGCCAGCTGATGAAAAGTAATTATTTGTTCAAAATTCTGTAACGATCACACACGAAGGCTGAACCTGTTGGCTTTTCTTTATAAAAGGTCAGCATTGGTAATCAAATAATTGGCATTTCTTTTATCAATTTACAACACCGGTAATAGTTTCCCTTCACAAATCATTCTATATTCCCTAGTAGATCTCATCTCCCATTAGGCATTATATTGTTTCCCAAAGTCTGTTGGCAAAGTGGTATTCTCCCTAATATCTGGAAGAACTCAAGGTAAGTCTCGTGCATCAGTAAATAAATATAGACCAATTGCTTTGACATCTCAAGTTGGAAAATTATTATTGCGTATTTTCATAGTGCAACAATCCACTTTCACGTTTACTAAGGCCAGAGAACGGCACGTTGCTTTCAATCTGTTAGAATTCTGGACACTCCCCAAATTAAGATGATCAGCAATTTTCTGTGGCAATTTATTGAACCGTCTCTCTACGACCCAGAAACGTCAAGCCCCGAGCCCATGGGCTGCGTATCATCATAGCGCAAAACTGCGTTTTTAGTTGTTAGTCTTGCCAAAAAAAGGAAGTGTATTAAAATTAAACTGCACTTCCCAAATGAAAATGGTCAGAATTTGTCAGTATCAAACTATTGCCATCCCACCCTAGAACCCAGAATCATCAAGCCGAGCCCTTAGGCTGCGTATTTCTAAATGCAATCTTATACTGCCTCGCATTCAAAAAGCGGAAGAACAAACTTGCAGATAATGGCATCAACGCACATTATTTCACCTTAGAATTAACCGTGGAGATAGAGGTGCATGGAACGGTGAAAACTGAAAAAGAACACAAAGTACGGAAAGGAAAGGAACTAACATAGGTGACAAAGCTAAACAAATCAAATTAACGTAAAAGTGCAATTTACTCTGTACCACTGTACCACACCGCAAACACCTTACACCGCGTTTACTACAATGCATTACTATCGGAGTACAGAAAATGTGTTTAAGCTAGACTATAAAGAATATTGAGTTCGTCTATTAACTACCGATCTGTTGCCTTGGTGGTCAACTACTGCGTACACAGGAATGCTGTTCAGAGGGTTCCCTTCTTGGAAAACATGGTTCGGGACAATTTTTCCGCACGACCGATCCGTGAAGCTGTTTCCACAAAGCTTTGTGCACTTTGCTGTAACACCACTCGAGTTCGGGTTCTCCAGGCCATGGTTTTCGGGGGACGACTCACTGTTCGATTCTCTGTGCATCACAGTTTGGTGACTTCGCGGCACATTTTTCGCACCTGACAGTTGCTGTAACTGAGAACGGTGGACAGGCTCCACTGAAAAACCTGAACCCCTACAAGGCATGCGGCCCGGACTGCATCAGAACTAGAGTCTTGAGAGAGTTGGCGCCAGAGCTTGCCCCTGCGCTGACGTTACTGTTCTAGTCCCTTGTCCACCGACGTTGTTCCAGCAGACTGGAGAGCAGCCAATGTCACACTCATTTACAAGAAAGGAGAACAGTACGACCCTGCTAACTACAGGCCAGTCTCCCTTAGCGTGGTATGCAAGCTCCTGGAGCACGTTGTCGTTAGTGCAGTCATGCAGCACTTCTAACGGAGGATTTGTCACATGCAAAGCACCACGGTGGTTATTCTCCTTTTAAAAGAAAACTAGGGGTGACATAAATTTACCCAAAATGAAGGCGAGCCAAAACAGTTTCTTCTCTATGCGAGTGGACGCAAAGTTAGGCAGAGATGCAGACAAATGTGGAAGAATTTGAAATAATCTGTTATTGAATTGATTAGACCATTCAGTCTGCCACAGCCGTGTTTACAATAAGAGCCAGTCATACAACGCAGGCCAAAGTATGGAAGAAATTGGAAAATCTCTTAAGGGAAATCTAGATGTAGAGCTTCTTTAGCCGTTTTGTCCACTGCAATGTTGCCGCGGATGTGACTACGTACCCACATACAAACTATCTTTTTACCCTCACAAACAGGTTGTGTGTGGAGGTCATAGATCTCTGCCAGAAAAGGGTGCGATATCTTTCTCTTGGAAAGTGCCTGAAGTGCTGACAGTGAATCAGACATGATTAAAAATGAGTATCTCTTGGCTTCATTAACCTGTTTCAAAGCTAAATGAATTGCCTTGAGCTCACCTGTATAAACAGAACAAAAATCAGGTATACGCTGTTGCAAAGGCTGGTCGAGGTGTCTTCCAGACCGAAGCAGCAGCAACTGAGTCTCCTTTCTTCGACCCTTCCGTAAAAATGTGTTCATGCCCTTTATACAATGAACGTTGTTCTAGATACAGTTGCTTATAAACAGCTTCAGAAGTTTCGGTCTTTTTGGAGGATATGAAATTGAGGTTATTAATGAGATTCAATCTGTTAAAATTTCTGGGCACTCCCCAGATAAAGATGTCAAACTATTGCCATCTTACCCTAGAACACAGAAACATCAAGGCGAACCCTTGGATTGCGTAAACTAACAACGTTAACTGGCTACTTCAAAATATGTGATAAGGTGTTTATCTGTTCCAAATTCGGTGCCTGATGAAATAAATATTGACGCTCAACTAGATTATCGAAAAAGAACAAAAAATATGAAGTACTTGCAGCCACAAATATGCACATTTTGATATTGACCAAAGCCAAATTTCTATCCTATCCTATCTGCCCTGTGGGTTCGGGCACTGAATAGAATAGACCCAACGTTGCCCGGCGTGTCGTAAGAGGCGACTAACAGGGGTGATGTCAGCACGGCATCACTGGGCGAAAGTTTTCTACGCAGAAGTCACCGGCCAGGACGGAGGAACCGCATGTAACTACAGGTTAAACGACAACGTGCTCGGGACGAAGGCGAGCCACACTGTATTACTGTATTCGTGGATATCGGCTGTGGCCAACAGCCTGGAGAGGATTGGGCCCTGCCAGGTCTTTCTTGCCCAAGACACACACTGCGTGATGAATAGAACCATTCACGGATCGGATAGCCAAATTAATTTTTTTAACAGATATTTATTAATTACTGAGGTAAAAGGGAGAAAGTAATTATAAAAGCCATATGCGGATATTTACTGATGGGTCAGTGTTAGCTTCTTCAGATAGTGGATCAGTGTATACTATTCCTGCAATAAATATAAGGTCATTTTATTTTGGAGTTTTTTTTTTTTTTAGCTTTATTCTATTTTAATGGTTTTAAATTTCATCATGACTTTACAATTATTTGGTATACTAGTATGTGTTGATAAAAAATAAGAATATTTTGATTTCTAGAGGAATAAATATTGATTTCTGTTGGGTTCCATCACAATGCGAAATTTTTAGAATTAGGTATGTGGCAGACTAGTCAAGGAGGGAGCACAAAAGCTGTCAGATTCTATAACTGTAACGAATTTGAATATGTGTAATCATGAAATGGTTTCTGTACTAGAAAAGACAGTGTACAAATGTATCATGATAATAGCATTTAAAAGGAAGCTATAATAAATTGTTTAAGACCACTTTCTAAATTAATATTACATTACTATATAAATTAAGATGGAACGCGTGGAAAACTAAATACTTTCAATTTGAATGTTCAGTTTGGAAAGACATGTAAATGGAATAACGCAACTGAATATGGACGTTCTGTAGACGTTTCTGTATCATCCAAATGTTACAGAAATTGTGAATGTTATTGTTAAAATCTTCTGTTCTTTTATAGACTGTATGAAAATATTTTGTTAAATAGTGTTTTAAAAGTTGAATTTTAATTTGCCTAATATCACCTAAATGTGTGAATAGACATTAAATGAAAGATTCATCGATAATTGTATCCCCTAAGACATTTCAAACCTGAGAAGGTGGCCTCCCTTGAGTCAATTTTCCATGGTTAGCCTCAATTACCTCCCTTGAGTCATCCGGGAAAAGGCTGCACTGGTTTTCTCCCTTTGAGCATTCCACGGCGGCAATGATCGATGCCATAGGATTTTATTGTCCGGCATTGCGGAAGCACCTGCTCCAAGCAGGCGTACAATAAACGATGACAGGAACAGCGCACCCCTTCTACCAGAGCCAAAAATAAGGCCTCTCGTTTACACAAAGCGGACTATTACGTTCCGAACCCCACATAGCATCGTGGTTGTGGACCCAGGTTGCCCCAAACATTGAACACATGATTATAAGCACTGTTCACCATAGCGTTGTATTCCATCAATCTGCTAGTTATTTGAGTGCCTAGTTATTAACACTGCCGAAGTGGTTTGGCAAATTAGGAGCGGTTGATGGTTATTATTCACCCACCCACCCACTCACCCATCCAACTCCCCGGTGACCATGTTCTGGGTTGCGCTTAATTGTGCTTTTGTGCTCCGTGGTTATCTCGCTTTCGCTAACACAAACAAAAACTTCTTCTGGTTTGGTGCCAAATGTGTTTCAATTTTAAATAAATAAATAACAGCTAACGATAATTTGTTCTCTAGCGGGGTGAACTCCCTTCTTCATTATAAATCAGGAACAACCATACACTCGGGATATCTTCAAGTTACAAATACTCTGTGTCTGCTATCGAAAACATGTCATGCATAACCTAACAACAGAGAAGACCCATTTCTATAATCAAACACCTCCATTTGCTTTGATTCAAATGATTCCTAGTTGTACGCACAAGGTCAAACTAACGCATGCAGATCTAACCAAGCAAACATAGAATCAACTTTTTTTTCTCTCCAAATTATTGATTCTGCAGTTGTTAAAGATCGAACACAGAATCAACAAGCGAATGTTTTAAAGCAAACTTGTTACTGTCTGTGATAAGCCACACAAACAAAAAATCAGCCGCAAATGTTTTAAACAAACTTGATTCTGCCCGTATTTTGTCAGTCACCTTACGTGATTGTTGTGTTTACATGTCGTTCAAGCGCAAAGCTGATATCAACAGTGCAAATTTAAGCCATACAATCCGGGTAGATTTAAAGCATTCAGACGCGCAGGCTTTTTTGATCATCGGAAATTCTTAAAACATTCCAACTCCACAAAAATGAAAAAAGAGAGTTGTCTATAACAGTAAAAGAAAAAAGAATTCAATGCTTATAAAATGCTTTGTAACGATCATAAAATATTATGTGTTTAGGCGTCCGTATAGTTAAGTTGGGTTGTCCGATACAGAGGCTGACAGGCTTGGCACAGTCCTAGCAGCCCTACAGTTTTCTGCTTCTACTTCTTCGTCTTCTGAACTTCTTTTGCTAAATGATACAATATTAATGAGAGAAGGGTGTAGTGGAGGATTGTGTGTGGAAATCTCCGGAATGTCAAAATAAACATTTCAACGCTTTAGAAAAACTAAGAATAACCTCTTAACGAGTTGTTTCTCTTTATCTACTCCATAAAATTAGGACGTCTTTATTTTCTTCTACTTTTTTTTTATTCCTCTTCTCCTTTCTCATCCCCTCTCTCCTCTTCTTCTTCGTCCTTTTATGTTTCTGTTGGAAGTGTACATTCTTCTTAAATGGTCCTTTTCGTGGAAGGTGATAAGACAACGTTTCTTTCGATTTCACCACACTTAAAAAACATTCCTCTGAAGGATTGTTACGATACAGGTATACACGTTTTAACTTTTAACTGTTTACACAAAACCTCCCCATTTAATCTTAACTGCCTACACAAATCTCCTAATTTAGTCTTAAATATGTATACAGATCTGCACGTTCGAGCTTAACTACTTATACAATTCTGTACACTTAACGCTAACTACCTACACAGATCTACACATTTAGCCTCAGTTACAAAAAGAAGTCAAAAACCACATGTGAACTTCACAAAGCCAGCAGACGCATCGGGCAGCATCTAATGGATGGGCTTGCCCAGTTAAACTCCCAAAATAACCAAGATATTTTAGAGTGATCTAATTCCGTGATTTAACTGTCGCTCATCATTTTAAATAGCGATCAATACGACATTTAAAAACAGATGCTATTACCAGTGTATAGTGTACTGAATAACGGTGTCCTTTGATAATCTACGGTACTCAGGTACTGATAAGAGACGGAAGAGACTGTCACGTGGCGGATTATTCGGTCTCCTGATCTGCATTACTGCAAACAACCTATTTAAAATCCTGTAATGATCATCAGATATCAACAACTAAATCTGATCTATACGTATACTGTCTAAACTTTCCCAAATTTGTTCCGATGGTGGCATGAAATAGTTTATAGAAGTGGTTACCACTACTTGAATCAAATGTAACCTCATTGAGTGATCATCAGAGGTTTAAATTAGAATTGGCTGCCGTCGACTTAGTGTTTAAACTCTCCAGAATCTGCCCCAGGGAGGGCAGATATTTTAGATTCCGTTCAGAACCTTTATTACTACCAGCATCAAAATGTAGAATGACTAACCACGCCAGAGATGTAGCAAAATGGCCAGCCTGGTTCTAAAGAAAGGTGTCGAGGATGCAGTTTCGAGAAACTCTAATGACTCCATGCCTGGTCGGGGTGTTCATTTAGGAATTGGATGAACTGTGTTGATGACAGTCTTACTAAGTCTGCAGAGAGACATGTCTTTAGCGGTAAAGGTGTTAGTGTTAATGCTGTTAGGGAGCCCATGTTTGATCTGGCGCAATTTCTGTTAAAGAATCTGTTAAGCCTGCATGGCGCTTGTGTTTCGTGTTTACATGATGTGCCGAAGCTGTTACAGAACACTAATAAAAGTTAAAAACAGTGAAGATCTTGAATGTCCCTTGCTTTACTTATGTAAGGAACAAGTTATTTGTGCAGGTGAAGTTCTTTTCTGTCAATGTTACAGGCCTGTTATTTCCTAACTAGTGTATCTCTTGCGGATTAAAATCCAAATTACTACTCTGTACTAGTATAATTGTATAATAGTTTAGGCCCCAGCTCAAGGAACTAAGCAACGCGCTGTCGCTCCAAAGTAACATTTGCGCACAACAATTATATATATAGTTGGCCGAATTTCAGGGTCGAGTCCACGCCACACAAAACCGCACTCTTGCCGTAAGTTTGCGTCTATGTAGTGCTATAGACCGATCAAACGGTAAATCCATGGTTTAATCCATGTTTTTTGTTGAAACTTGTTGAAGCAGCTTGTACTGCGAGGTTAGTTAAAAGGACATACTTTAACCGCGCCGCCTCTCGCCAAATCCTTTTAACATTTACAGTGAGCGTTGCCCCATTAAAAAATAAACTTACACCAAGGAATAACCCTCTCGAAAGTATAGTTATATTTTTTACAGTTATAAATTCCGTAGTTTTTGTGCCTATTAATACCAACAACTAGACAATATTCTTGAGCTAAAAATAGCATCTACCAAAGCCGGTAAGAGACAGAACCCGTAAAACAAATTGCTCGGTAAGGTTTTTTCGTTTTAGGTTGATGAAATAGACCCTATACCAGACACCAGAGGCGCACTCTTCAAGCCGTGTGGTTCACTCAGAAACAGATTCAAAGGTCACAGGGCTATAGTCTTGATGTACCGTTAAAACAAGGGAAATCACTCTCCGTCTGAACCGAAATAAGAAAATTAAAACTTTAGCGGTTGGGTTAAGCAACGAAAGTCTACTGTATCAATGTTTAATGTAGTAACAATGCCAAGTTTTTGTTTAGCGTCATTTTTGCCAAGTAAACAAAGCCTTCGAATTGGAGCCTTGTAAGTGAAAATTAATTTGTGAGGAAAAGGATATCCTTATTTCGTTAGGTGCGAACAGTTCACTGTGTGCGGTTCATCTGAACACGTACCATCTGCTTGCGTCAGGTTCCAAACCGTTTGAAACTATTAAAATCCCAGTAAAGCCTGCCAACGGAAGCTTCGAACTGCACCATATCTATGCTCACGTGGTGAATTGTAATGGCGGTGTTAGCCGGAGGGGCAGTGGTAGAGAGCGTTGCAAGTTCTGCAGAGAATGTAATGTGCGTATAATTAGGCAATGCCAACATAAGCGAGAAATGTGTGTATAACCGCTGTGGCTGAATAGTCTTACCTTAATAATAATAATAATAATAATAATAATAATAATAATAATAATAATAATCATCATCATCATCATCATCATCATCATCATCATCATCATCATCATCATCATGGCACCCATTGCACATAGCTACGATCGAAAGAAAGTATACTCCAGGCACACGCTGCGCAGCAAGCCAAAGTATGTCCCTTGTCCCTTGAAGGGATACTTTGGTTAGGTTAGCAGCCTGCTCAGTTACATTGTCGCTGAAAACTAGAAACAGAAAAGTAAGTTTCGTCTCCTATACGCGACGAATTAGGTCACGCTGTATTTGTTTGTAGGTCAACTGTATTTTACGAACCGTTTGAGAATCTTTTCGAACCGTTTATTGACGCCGGATAGTGTCCTCACTTGGTTTCATACAATTTAAGAATCCAAGAAGGCAAATGCGTGGACGGAAAAAGAGCATTTTCGTAGAGAAAAGGGTTAGGGCAAGGGCTAGGGATAGACCTACAACTAACCCTTACCCGAACCCTTGTAGCAATACTCCGCTCTTTCCGTCACTTTTAAACAGTACTGCGGTTCGCATCCGCGGCTAGCAGCGAGCCCAAAGTATACTTTGAAGGGATGGAGGGAATACTTTTACCTGCTGCTAGCGGGAGTTTTGGCGATACTTTCTACCGATCGCAGCATTGTGTATTACCTCCATCATGGATGCTGTACGCGCCTTATTCCTAAATCAGAATTAAAGCGCGGCGCCGTGTAACCAACACAGGGATTATACGCTCGTATGTTATAGGCACTACACACACAACAAACATCTGTCACACAAACATGTGGTCGAAAGACAGAGAGGTCGCTTTTAGAAGACGGAAAGGAACTCGAATTTTTATTTGTGAAATTTCAGATGGACTGCATCCAATATCATTACTAAAGGTAGGGAGGAAACCGGAGTACCCGGAAGAAGCCCTCGGTGACCTGAATAATCTCGTACCTAAGTCACGCAAGTTCGCCCTCTGCTGGAACCGAAGCCGCGACTTTCGGCATTGGAATCCGATGACTAACCCACTACGCCTCATTACATTACAATCATTACATTACATTACATTACATTACATGATTATTGCTTTAGGTCCAGCGGACTCTTCCGAGCCAAATCAGGACCGGACAACCCCCGATCCGCATAAAAGATCTGCCGAAACAACCCTAGTGGTAAAACTGAAAGCTCTCCACCAGCCAGTCACTTTACAATAAAGACATCCCACGCGGGGAAACGCTGAGGCTGTACTCTAATGTATCGAACCCCCGTTTACAAAAACAAAATAGAATACAAACATCATTATAAAATATCAACAAAACACATACATATAAAATGCCTACATTGCTAAATAATAACATCATAGGAAGCCCTAGTGATCACCTGGCAGAAAGCGTCCAATATCCCCAAGCTGATCCAACAGACCTCATACACAAATAAGGAGTCTTGTCCCGGAAGCGTTTTCAAGGGTTTTCAAGAAAAAAGGTAGGGGACTGGTCTAGCGAAGAAGAAGATAGTATAGCAGATTGATAGAACAGGGCAGAAATGAGAAAGAGCAAATGAGAAAGACAGCGACAGTGGGAATTTAAAGCACTAAATTTCCAGAAAGTGGGGATACTATTTATACAGAAACCCCCGGCACCCCAACGGGGACCACTGCGCCTCGAGGCCACCCCAATAGTAATAGTGCTAGCACAAACATAATACGATTGCCTTTTTTTTCTACACACAAAACCACTCAAACATATGGATATTTGGGAGATATGCCTATATCCCTTGAATCTCCATTAGACAGTATAATAATAATAATAATAATAATAATAATAATAATAATAATAATAATAATAATAATAATAATAATAATAATTATAGTAACACCGAAACCCCTCTTTCTATTGATGATATGCTTACATTTAACTTAGATGAATGAAATTGAGATAGGGAAAAACGCCCCAGTCGCGGCGCCAAGGGTAGACCCACGAACTAAGCTTACTTCAAATTTTAGCTTACATCTAATAACAATGCCGCCCGCAGTTAATTCAATTTCGTGTATAGCGCTCTTCCAGCCTAAACCATACCGCCGACAATGCATTGAAAGAACTGCCAGAATGGTAGAAAGCGGTAAGACTGCCAACCAGCTGTCTCTTTTTCTCACAAATA
This sequence comes from Oncomelania hupensis, assembly GCA_036898135.1. Lineage (NCBI taxonomy): Eukaryota > Metazoa > Mollusca > Gastropoda > Littorinimorpha > Pomatiopsidae > Oncomelania > Oncomelania hupensis. The sequence goes on along the minus strand of CM072518.1, from coordinate 52,062,172 downwards.
AAATGTCCTCAATGCATCATCTCTTTCAATTTTCTTCGAATGTCATGCGGCCTAAAAGCCTAAAAAAAAAATAATAATAAAGGAATAAGAAATAACTAATAACCTTCAAGGTAAAAACACAACCGTTTGGGTTTATTACCACTTTTTTTTTTCAAGTGTTAACACTGGCCAAGTATAAAGGTCTCTCCCTGTATAGGGTTCATGTTGCCCCACCGTCGTAGCTCAAGTGGTAGAGCGTTCGCCTGGCACACCGATGACCCAGGTTCGAATCCCGTGGTGGGCGATATAAAATGAGGCCATTTTCACTGTCCATTTTAGCTCTGGTGGTTCAGTGTTGATTCAGGTTCCTACCCCTCTTTCCCTGGGATGGTTATCCCTGTCTGCCATATCGCCAATGGTGGGTGTAGACGTTAAACCCCAATGTTAGTTCAGGTTCATGTCACCATGAGCTGTTTGCCGCTGTCTCTCTATATGCCATCGGTGTTCATTCATGCCCGTAACTGGTCCATTGGGTGAATTATGAGTACATCAGGTTTAATATTGTGCTGGACCTATAACTTTAATTACCCGTAACTTACTGGCTTAATAAGAAATTAATCCATAGACTGACCTAGAGCGTATCTGCGCCTGATGAGGCATTGCCCAATACAGAATCAAAAAGGGCTCAGCCATAGTCAGGCTGTTTGCTCTAGACTGTGAGGGTAACAGGAGGGGGAGGTCAGCTTCCCATCAGTAACCGAAGTTTGATGGTTAGTAATTAATTTATATGTAAAGTGGTCCCATGATCGGGTTTTATGTTGTTCTGTCTGCCATGAGCATGCTGCCAGCATGTAGTTATGCACGTTTAAGCCTATACATCAACAGGAGCAGCAGCAACAGCATCGTCATCATCATCATCACCATCACCACTATCACTACCACCACCACCACCACCATCAGACCGACAAACAGACAGAGATGCAGAGAATTTAAAAAAGTACCTTTACCCCAGCCAGGCTTCTATTAACGTACTATCCAATCATATCCTATCCTATCCCGTAACTCGGAGGTCGTATGGGCACCACAGATGATCGTTTAACCAGCGTACTCCATCTTTTTTCTGTCCTCAGCAACCCTCATGGCTTCGCTCAGTGTCAAATCAGTCCATTCTCGAATGTTGTCCTCCCACCTCGTTTTCGGTCTCATTCTTCTTCTATCTCCTTGCATTGTGCCTTGCAGGATAGTCTATGCAAGGTCTGAAGATCTGGTGAGGTGGCCATACCATCGGAGTTTCCGTTTCTTTAGCAGATCATCGTGTTGTCCAATTGCTTATGTGATGGTCTGTCGGACTTCGTCCTTGGTGATGTGCTGGGTATAGGAAATGCCCACAAGTCTTCTGTAGCACCTCATCTCTATGCTTTGTATTCTTCGTTGTAGATCTGATGTGAGGGTCCATGTTTCGCACGCGTATAGAAAGATGGAGATGACAAGAGAGCGCAGCAGTCTTACCTTGGAATGTAGACTGATGGCCCTGTCTTTGCAAATGCGCTTCAACCTTGCCAGGGCAGCAGTTGTTTGTGCGATCCTGGAGTTGACTTCCTGTCGGGACCCATTGTCTGATACAATGGCGCCTAAATATTTAAAGCTATGAACCTAAATATTTGAAGCTATTAACGTACTACGGTCATAATAAACAATACGACAATAATTATTATGCCAAACTGAATATGACGACCAACGAAAAAGTCCTACAGACCCTCACTCAAGCCATTGGACAACACGATAACATGCTCACAGTGGTCAAGAAACGGAAACTCCAGAACATCAGGCCTTGCAAAGACCACGGCACGGTGCAAGGAGACAGAAGAAGATATGAGAGGAGAATGAACTGGCTTGACACTGAGCGAAGCCATGAGGGTTGATGAGGACAGAGAAAGATAAGGTACGCTGGTTAAACGATCATCTGTGGCGCCCCAACGAATTTCGAGTTAGGAATAGGATAGGATAGGAGGATGACGATAATGAGGCAGTTTAGTCCTTCTGCGGATGTTAATAATAGGCCTAATGTTTGTGTTTATCAGAGTGGCCTGCGCCCATAGAGTTAATCTACGGCTCACGAATCTATTAAAACCTCTGCTCCTTTAGCCAACCGCCGGCCCAAGGTAAAGCCCGAGTTATTTTTAGCTGTTTCTCCATCTTTTTGAAGTCTGCTAGTTTACATCCTATCTAGGGAAGTAAATCCAGGTGCCAGGCAAGGGCAGGGAGGATAACTGCCACACGTGCCAGAGTTTACTATTGGAGTACAGGGGCGATAATGCGATTTACTATAACTTGCTATGCTAACCTCTTACCCCCCCCCTTCCCTCCCCCCCCCTCCGCTCTTGCCCACATCAACTGTTTTGCACACCTTAAATGGAGCGTATAACTCAGTCACTTTGCAGGAAACGATCTGGGATCCTTAAAACATTTCCCCCTCCTCCTACTCTTCTCCTTCTTAATCATAATAATAATAATAATAATAACAACAACAACAACAACAGCAATAATAATAATAATAATAATAATAATAATAATAATAATAATAATAATAATAATAATAATAATAATAATAATAATAATAATTTTTATTTACCGTATTGTCCCTTTTTTCATAGGGAAATTCTGGGCCGCTTCCCCTGGGGAAAGCGTAGTCGCAGCCTGTGGCGCGCCCAAACCCAACCTACCTAACATTTAGTTGTGATTTTGACATTTTGCTGGGGGAGCAAACCGGTGTACCCGGGGAAAACCCCCGAGACGTTGCCCGAGTCGAAAGTAAATAATATTCGGAGAAACACAACGCCCAGATGTTGTCAGGCGCCATTGGTTTCTGGCCTGTGGACAAGGCAATTTAGTCCCGCCTTAGCCCACTTGGCCACAACGCTCGCTTAATAGTGGTCTTAATAATAATAATAATAATAATAATCATCATCATCATCATCATCATCATCATGGATACTATATAATAATAATGTTCGTCATTTATAAGGCGCCTTAGCCTAAGGATCAAGGCGCTGGCCGATACAGGATCTACCTCAAACCGTCCGAGACGCCCACCCGCAGCCTTTGGCGCATGGTCTGACGCCCGGACAACTGAGCACAATCCTGGGCAGCCAGGGATGGGGGAGAAGGACCAAGTGCATGCTGGGTGTGTTCTTGTTACCGGCACTCACCCGTCTAGGACATGAGCGTCAGGATCTTTAAAGTCCATTATGATGGAATGTATGCGACACGCAGACTAGACCTCGGTTTATACTCTCATCCGAAGGAGTAGGAAAACAGGAGTAAAGTGTCTTTCCCAGGGACACAAAACAATGGCCCGGCCAGGGCTCGAACCCGGGACCTTCAGATCCTCAAGCCGAAACACTACCATTAGACCGCAGTGCCTCCATGCGCCTTATTCCTAAGTCAAAGCGCATAAATGTTTAATCAGCATGCACGCTCACATGTTACAGACACTCCTATATACCAAACAAACACACATTCATCACTCAAACATGTGATGTAAAGGCAAGTCGCCATTAGAAGACGGGAAAGGAAACCGAATTTTTATTGGTGACGTTTTTAGATTGATTATTGAAGGTAGGGAGGAAACCGGAGCACCCGGACAAAACCCTCGGTTGCTTTAATACTCTCGTACCTAGGGCACGTAAGTTCGCCCCTTGAGGGAATCGAACCCGCGACCTTCGCCATAGGAAACCGGCGACTAACCCTTTTTTCTTCTTCTTTCTTCTTCTTACTCGTCGTCGTCGTACCTGTCACCGCCTTTCGTTGTCATCATCATCATCATCATCATCATCATCATCATCATCATCATCATCATCATCGTCGTCGTCGTGGTCGTCGTCGTCGTCATCGTCATCATCATCATCATCATCGTCGTCGTCACCATCACTATTAACATCATCATCGTGTCTTCATCGTTGTTGTCAAACGGTCTCGATTTCTTATATTCTTCCTTCTTTTTCTTCCTCCTCTTCCTTCTTCTTTTTCTTCGTCTCAGTCTTCTTTTTGCATTTGCTTCTTCCTTTAAAAAAAAAAAAATATTTCAAATTTTTCTGTAAAGCTAATTTACATCCACAGTTAAATCTGTAGTCTACACCGCTTCGGCAAAATGATTGTAAATGTAACAACCAACATCAAATCTTGTGCGGCGGAGTGCGAGGCGACTGTTCACGTTTGGGAGAGATTGTCTCCCTCCCATTTTGTTGGTTAGTCTAGCCTCGGGTGGCTCCTGCTGTGCAGAATCATTTGGTGTGGCTATTGGATTATGCAGGACAAGGCGACACGACTTATGTTCTCCCGCCTGACCGTTCGTCTTCTGCTTTTGGTGTTGAGTAGGAAAACATTGTCGGCGGGTATTTTATGCAGGCCAGTGGCAGTGACCTGCAGAGAGTGTTGTGGCACTATAAGCCGTATCAACACGCTTCACCGCCTTGCGGGGCAAATATATTTTATGTCCCTCTTACGAGGAATAAATGAAAATAGCAGTTCAGGTTGGGTCGTGTTCTCAAGGGCGTAGCCAAGAATGGGGGAATCAAATACTCCGCTCGGCTACACTTGTAATAGGATAATTATTTAAGGAGCGAAACATCAGCAGTTATTGTTAGATTTCATCAAGTTCTATCTTTTGATCTTCATATTTAGAACTGTATTAACAGGGCCAACAAAATGGTTGGAGTAGTTAAGAGAACCTTTAATTATTTGGAAATTAATTTATTTATTTTTTAGTAAACTGCATAAATAACTAGTCAGACCACATTTAGAATAAGCAAACAGTGTAAGGTACACAGGTTTAAAGAGAAAATCAGTTGCATTTGAAATCGTACAGAGACGAGCAACAAAGCTGGTTAATAATGTAAAATATGACTTACTGAGACAGGCTTAGATACTTTGGATTCACACTCCTTATGTGGACGTGGATTATGTGGAGACTTAATCCAAGTTTTTAAAATGTATAATGGCATTGATGACCTAAATTGGAATTACTTTTCTGCAGCTCGGCTTTGTGACAGAATGCAAAATTCTGAATGGAAAATCTTTATACGGCACTGCAATATTAACCTGCGGAAGTTTTGTTTTTCTAACAGAGTAGCTACCTTTTAGAATCATTTCCCAGTTTCTTTTCAAAAAAGGCATCAAACATAAATTCTTTCAAAAACCATTTGGATGAATAACCAAACTTTAAAGAGATTTTTTTTAGCTATGATGAATGATTTGTAGGAAAATTTGCATGCATAGCAGACCCATACAGTAATTAAACCAGTCAAAGAAATAACATTGGCAAAGGCTTCACTGCCTATTTTGTCCTCACACTACTACTACTACTACTACTACTACTACTACTACTACTACTACTACTACTACTACTACTACTACTACTAAAAGAAAAGTCATCGACTTATCAAAAATCACCCCCAAGCCAAACCAAGGACTGTTAATTAGGCTTTATTATAATACAGCAATGAAAGTTTGATTAGGCACCATAAAATAATCTCAAATTGTCTACCTTGAGCATTTCTTTGCGATGGCAAAGGGAACTATTATAAGATCAACTAATAAAACGTTATTGTGGAGGGATGACCAAACTTGAAAGCAACCACTAAAACACAAAAAGAATGAAATAGCGCATAGCACACCCCCGGTCCACCCAGCTAGGAATGGGTACCCGGCCCTGTCCGGGTAGCAAACTTGTTTTTTCCAACCTACTTCCAGTCATTCGCCCAAAAAGGCAATCACCGAAGTCGAACGAAGCTCTCCGATGTGTTACGAAATGATGCTTGCATGACTACGACTAGCTGACATTAAAAATGATCGCTGTTGCTTCTAATTCTGTTCGATTTACACAGATTTAGCATTTTGCAACGGTATACTTTGTTAATATGAGCATAATATGAGCATAATTATTATCGACCATATTTAATAGTTGCGTTCCTTGATTTGCATTTTGTTAGTTCTCAGCAGTAAAGGCTAATAATAGCATTGCCCATTTCCTGCCTAGAACCAAGTAGACACTGTTATACAGTATACATAGGCTTAATCTACATTATTATATTATAAGTCAGTCTCCGCGCAGCGAAGAAGCTCACTAGCTGCATATAATTATTAGACCTGTATTGTTTGTTTTATACGTAAATAAATGTATAAACTATATTTATTCTAATTGATAATATTTAGGCCTATACTTTATAATATTCGAATCTTGAAATTTCCGGAGAAGGACGAATAGGCTAAGCGATTTTTTTTTAATAACTCGAGATCAGAGTTAAATTAATAGTTAGTTATTCATTGCTTACAGGGTCCAGCGGACTGCAAAGAGTCGAATCAGAACCACAAAATCAAGACAACTCGAGATCAGAGTTAAATTAAAAGCTTATTAGTTATTCATTGCTTACAGAGTCCAGCGGACTGCAAAGAGCCGAATCAGGACCACAAAATCGAGACCACAACTTAGCAAGTAGTAGTAGTAGTAGTAGTAGTAGTAGTAGTAGTAGTAGTAGTAGTAGTAGTGGTAGTATAGTTATTTAGTTAAATCTTTAATTTATTTATTTGTTTTGTTTGTGTGTTATTATTATTATTATTATTATTATTATTATTATTATTATTATTATTATTATTATTATTATTATTATTATTAGTTTCTTTTTATTATTATTATTATTATTATTATTATTATTATTATTATTATTATTATTATTATTATTATTATTATTCCTACTTTAAAAAAAATAAAAAGGAATAGTGTGCTGCTGTGCGTGCTCAATGGTGTAAATATGGTCAGTGACGTTTTGTTTGTTTTTGCTGAAGTTGGGTGTAACCCGAAATATTCAGATGGTGGTGTTACTGGTTATTTTTTCTTATAGATTTAACAAAGTTTTCAGATGATTTATAAATTTCCGCCCGCCACGCAACATTTTTTTAATACTTGTTTCTCATTAAAATACATATAATTGAAATACATATAACACATTTACTGTATCAGTTAAAAAGAATAATATTAGTTAAATAAATAATTGCTTTGGTGCTTGCAATAAAAATATCACTGTTTTTTGAGACAATTATAAACTTGCTTTGCCTTGTTGTACTGTGACACCAACGTCTCCATAGCGCTTTGAAGTTTTGTCATGGTTTTATTGTTGATATAGATGTGAAATCGTTGTATGTGTGCTTTATGTGTTATGTATTACTTTTACTCCTTATTACTACTTGTGTCAGTATATTATTCATCTTAAAATAATAATAATAATACTAACTGCTTCAAAATGCAAATCTCGACTTGAGCTTGAAGAGGTGCAGATCGAAATAGAATTAGATCTAGCAGCGGCTATTTTTATGCACGGATGTTTCACCACAGGCGCTGAAGTCTTTTCTTTTGTCTTTGTATACTCCTAAATACGTACGTAGTATAGTATGTAATTGAGGCCTACGAAAGACGAGACTTCCAAGCAAGTGGTTTCACGTAGTCCTGCCAGCATTCGTTCGTAAAACATCGGATAGCTTCGCTCGACTCGGAGAGCTTCGTTCGACTTCGGTAATTGCCTTTTTCGGGAAAGTGACTGGAACTAGGTTGGAAAAAACAAGTTCGCGTCCGGGTAAGGCAGCGAGAAAGAGAGAGAGGAGATGGGTACCTAACTCATTAAGCTGGACCAGAGGAAAGGGAGGTCCCAAACGTCTCTCCCCCTTACACCTGACCTCCCACCCTACCCCAACGACTGAAAGACTGCCTGAATACTTTCACCTTTTTTACCAATAATATATTACCATTGCATAAGGTAAGCGAAGCTGCACTGATGACAAGTAGATGTTGGATAAGAAAGGGGTGTTGTGGTGTGTGCGAGAGGATGGGGGGGGGGGGGCGATGGGTAACAGGGTGGTCTTGACAATCTCTTGCTGTCAAAAATGATGGATGCATTTTATTTGTATTTTCTCCTTCCAGCAACTTTGGCTGGGCGGGCGTATTGATGTTCTGCGCTCTGTCTGTCTGTTCGTCTGTCTGTCTGTCTGTCTCTCGTTTTTGCTTGGATTTGCCTTATTAACGTGTTCGACCGTGCAGTTGCTAATACATGTCGGCGCTTGTGTCTGTGTGCTACTTAGTGCTATTGTGTGTTTTTGTGTGTGTGCGTGTATGTATGTAGGTGTGTGTGTGTGTGCGCGCGCGAGTGTATGTGTGTCTGTGTTGGTCTGTGTCTGTGTCTGCGCCTGTGCGAGTCTCCGTGTTTTGTGTGTGTGTGTTTTTTTTAAACTAGAGATATAAACTTCATTAGCAGAGAGGGTCGGAACAAGTGATGCCAAAAGCAGGACCACACAATGGAATAAACAGAATAAATACTGACAGCTAACTCTATTGTTATTAATCATCTTACTCATTTCCACGATTGCATGCCTATATGTTAATTATTCCTAGGCTATGGTGGAGATTGAATGGGACCAGATAAAGGTTTAGATAATGATAAAATATATTGACACAAACCCAATTTGGTGTTGTTTTTGTTGTTGTTTTTACTTCTGTAATGCTTGTTGCTTTTGCCTGCAATATCAGTTTTTAACTTCACAACAATTGCTAAATATAGATCTAAATTTTGAATATGAATCGCATTAGTATTGACACAGTTGGACAGTTGCATCAATTTGGTACCAAAATAATACTTTGACATGAAGCTTTTTTTTTTTAAAGTATTTGTAAGCCTTTTTTTTTTTTTGGTTAACAGTCACAATTAACGACTTTGGATAGGTGTTAACCCAGATCGGCAGCAGCTATGCTTTCCCTGGCTGGAAAGGTTTAGCCTACATTTCCAAATTATATGGTATGGGTCTAGGTTCAAGTCCTGCGTGAGTCTTATAGATAAGTCCTGCTGGTAGCCTCTCTTTGAGATCTATCAGAGTCTGGTTCCTGGCACAGGCGCTCGCGTGTCCTGATACAAGCGCCTGTGGTTCCTGGCTATATAGTCTTGCATCTTGACTGCCCCAACCAGCACGTTTACATTTTTGCAGTAGAGGTCGGGGCTACCTGAATTTACCGGTACACCAAAGCAAAAAGCCAGCTTGGCATCCATCAGCTGGTCCGTATATCCAACACATTATTCCACTTTGTTTACTTCTTTCATCGACCCACATGGCCACCTTCAGTCTATTTTTGGCCTTCCTCGGCCGGCGGGCGCCATTTTGTTTATATCAAAACGAGGCGCGTGGAAGGAGCCTGGGCAAAATCAGAGTCACGTGATTTATATCCACCCACAGGGCTTGTAATTTTTTATGCTTAGTTTGTTTGGGGGTTTTCCCTACGTGTGCATTCTATAATGTTTGTGAATCCAACCTAACTCAAAATCAGATGTGGTTCGTATGGAATGCAACTCAGTAGCTGAAAATATTTGCTTGTAAAATTCTAAATCAAAGTGAAAATAACATTAAAAATCAAGAGGTGTGAAGTCCGCTCGGTATAGCTAGAAATCACGAGTTTGGTTTCTTCTACAAATGAATGCAAACTGTAATTTTGTTAATGAATGAATATATTCGACGAGTTTTAAGACCTTCTTCTTCGACATATACATGTACTATAAAAGATATTAATATAACATGTAGTAAAGGCGAACATTTGGCTTTTATATTACCTTTCTCCTGCTTGATAAAATATGAAGATAAAACTTTTAAAGAACCATAAACAAGCATCTTTGTTAATACTAAGAGCTACGAATATTCGATTTATTAAAATCTTTATTTTAAACTCTTTTTTTTTAAGTTAATTCATGAACTGATACAAACAGAAAGAAAAAAACTACTAGAGAATAATGAGAGTAGATATTTCTTCAGAAATTCGTTGACATTAGAAAATAATATATTTCCGGTATATAGTAAACTACTTTTTATATGCATATGTTTTCTACTTCTCGTTTTGTCATGTAATTATTTACATGCATAGTATATTGCCTATTATTTTGTCCCCCTCTTCGTCTAGGTTTTAAAATAACTAATTCTTTGTCTCTACATTTAACTTCCCTCCAAAGTCGATCTCAAATTGACTTCAACGCCTGTGTGTTTAGGCGCCTTTTGTCTACCAATCAGGACTCCCTGACAGAGATCTCGCACATTGCCTTGTCTTATTATTACTGCCCTGTTGCTAGGATGATCGGGCGGACATGTTAATTACCCACAATCCTTTATGAACCCAATCATCCATTGCTGCACTGTCCTCTAGCAAGTCAACAAACTGGGGACAAAACTATCGCGAAGAAATTAGGACTCAATATGGCAGCTAATTATGTACGTGGATGAGTTGAAGATATGCTTCTGAACCACACTGTGTAGTAAAACTCGCCGATGCTTACGTTTAGGCAAAAGGGTATGACGGCCTACTAGCGCCAAAACCGAGAGTTACCATTATCACGAGATAATTGAAATTATAATAATAATAACGGATTTTTATATAGCGGATACTCCAGCCTATGACCAGACTCACCACGCTTTACATAGTCATTACATATAAGTACATGCACTCGATAACACATCGCTTTCGCTACAATACACCAAAAGACAGAACAGTAAGGGTACAAATTATTTACACTTATGTACACAAATTACAAATTTACAACTATGTACACAAATAACAGAAAAGACAAATAGAATAGCAAAAACATATTCACAGCTATTTATATGCCCGGTTAGGCCCAGGAGGAAAAACAGTATAAATATGTACAGCCGTGTATACTCTTACGGATCAGACAGAGACAAAGAGGAGAGAATGGCAGCGGGATACAGATCATTTTGAATAGTGAAGTTTGAAGAGGTGGGTTTTGAGGGCCTTTTTGAATGCTTGTGATGATTGTATGTTGCGGATATGGGAGGGAAGGGAGTTCCACTGCTTAGGTGCGGAGTAAGCGAATGCACGTTGGCCGTATGTCTTAGTGCGGGTGACGGGAACCTTGAGTGTGCGAGTGTCAGCAGAAGATCTTAAAGTGCGTGAGGGGGAATAGACAGACAGTAGATCAGCAAGGTAGGAGGGACAAGAATCTGTGAAGAAGTTGTGACAGAGAACAGAGAGTTTGTACTCTATGCGTGCTTGCACAGGAAGCCAGTGAAGGGAATGTAGTAGAGGTGTGATGTGATCGCGTTTCTTGGCTCGGAATACTAGTCTAGCTGCTGAGTTCTGGACCTTTTGTAGCTTGTCAATGATGTGTTTTGGGGAGCCAGCGAGGAGAGAGTTGCAATAGTCAAGACGAGAAAGGACGAGAGCGCAGACTAGGGTTTTGGTGGCAGTGAGCGTAAGATAGTGGCGAAAGGAGCTGATTTGGCGTATGGCCGTGTATGCAGATCGACAGATGTTGGAGATGTGGTTGTTGAGGGACAGGTCATCGGAGAGAATGTAGCCAAGATTTCTTGCTGAGGATGAGAACTGAATGTTTGTTGTCCCTACCGTAAGCGATGTTGGGAGAGGCGGGAGTGAGGAGGAGGTGTTGTGCTTGTGAATGAGGAGGGCTTCGGTTTTATCATCATTAAGCTTAAGCTTGTTGCGTGTCATCCATGACTTAATGTTATCACGTGTTCTGTGTAATTTTCAAAATTATCACGTGTTCTGTGTAATTTACAGAGATATCGGTAATCCGCAGTGTTAATTAATAATTATCAGTATTTGCCACGCTTTCCTTGCGCCAAAACCTGATAATTACAAATAGCATGAAATAATTACAATTATCAAGAGATAATTACAATGATCAAGCGATAATTACAATTATCACTGAAAATTATAAATATCAAGATGAGCATGCGCGGCCCGATGCGCGGTGCGCATGCGCGGCAGCGGCACTGTTCCCAGCACGCTTGGGGTTTTGGCCCTAGTAAAGCGTGGCCAAAACTGAAAATTAGTAATTAACACTTTGAATTACCGGTATCTCTGTGAATTACAATTATCACTGATACATGTAAGTTTTGCAGGTTTTGACGCTAGTAAGCCGCCTTACCAGAATTAAGCATGATCACGTGAAAATTATAAATTTCAAGGGAAAATTTTAATTATTATGCGATAATTACAATTTTCAGTTTTGGCGCATTTCCAGGCGGATTGATAGAGCCAAAACTGAAAATTAAACATGTTCGCAGGACATATTTGTAATTTTTCAATAATAATTGTAATTATCTTTTGATAATTGTAATTATCCCATGATATTTGTAATTATCACATGATAATTGTAATTATCAGGTTTTGGCGCTTGTAGGCCGCCATAAAAGGGACTAGGCGAGTGTCAGCTGCGCTGAGAGGCCACTGAAAGAAGAACAAATCAGATACGAAACTACTGTAAAACAATCAACCTGCAGAGTCCAATATGGTAGTTAATGTTTACGAAATTAGTGAGAAATAAATCTAAAAGAAGAAGAAGACTCATGCTCATGAGAAATAACCCTCAAAAGTATGCTAAAACTCCAAAAGATCTAGTATATTTCATGGAAAAGAAAGGTTTAAAAAAAGTCGCGAGTACGAAACCTTCCGTTTATCCAGAAGCAGAATTGTAACTCGATGTTCACAATTGAGTTGGTTATTGTTCCATTTCTGAATGATTATCCAGTGTACCGAGGGCCCGAGGCTATTGCTTTCCTAATTCCATTTTTACTATTTAAAAAAATCGGTGTTGTCTCACATAATACAAAACATAAAATAATAATATTCCATATTGACGGAGCATATACTCTTGAAAAGGTTTTCGGATGGTAACAGAAGGGTGGTGAGAAAACAACTTGTCCAATGTAATCCTTTGGACAAATAAATATATTTTTGTCTGATGTTGTATCTGCCATGTCTTACGAAGGTGAGGAGCTTCCGTTGGGATGTCCTTCTTCTTATTCTAAAGTGACCGGCTGGTGCATTGCCTTCAGTGTTATCACTAGGGTTGTTTCAGCAGATCTTTTATGCGGATTAGGGGTGAGTCCTCTTTCAGCGAAGTTGTGGTCTTGATTTTGTTGTCCTGATTCGGCTCTTTGCAGTCCGCTGGACCCTGTAAGCAATGAATAACTAACTAACTATGTAGGCCTAATACAAGTTTATCAGTACATCACCTTCTATATGAATGCTCAGTTTTAAAAGACATTTAAAGTAAATGGACATAACATAACAGAATATGGACATTCTGTAGACACGGTTCTGTATCATCCAAGTGTTACAAAAGTTGTGGAAGTTATTGCTAAATCTCTTGTTGGTAGACTTTTATAGATTGTTTTGAAATTATGTTTGTAGTTAACATGTTTCAAAAATTCCATTTGTAATGTCTAGTATCACTTAAATGTGTGAACAGACATTAAATTGAAGATTGATTTTATTTTTACGAAGGTTATGAGTTGTGACACCCCGTGGGAGAGCCGGGGGTTTCAGTATAAGCTTAAATAGTATCCCCACTTTCTGGAAATTTAGTGCTTTAAATTCCCACTGTCGCTGTCTTTCTCCCTTGTTCTCTCTCACTCCTACTCTGTTCTATCAATCTACTTTAGCATCTTCTTCTTTGCTAGACCAGTCACCTACATTTTTTCTTGAAAACTCTGGAAATTGTGTGCTTTAAATTCCCACTGTCGCTTTCTTTCTCCTTTGTTCTTTCTCATTTCTACCCTGTTCTATCAATCTACTATACTATCTTCTTCTTCGCTAGACCAGTCACCTACCTTTTTTCTTGAAAACTCTTCCGGGACAAAACTCCTCATTTGTGCGTTAGGTCTGTTGGATCACTGGGGCTTCCTATGATGTTATTAGAGAAATTGAGCGTGCGTTCATGCGTATATGATGAGACGTAGCGTAAGCTATCGTTTCGAGAACTACTTTTGGTCTTGACGTCACAGCTTTTTGCGCAGTGGGGTTAGTTGCTCTTGTTGTGACACTTGTGCAGTAGCGACTGAATGACAGATTTAAACGTAAATATCTTGAAAGTAAGTATTGTATTCGAATTTGTAATTTCAATGTAAGTATATTTTTTCGATAATGTTAATTTTAGTGTTTGATGTGTAGTGGGAGTTTTTTTGGATCTACACGCAACAACTCGAATGGTTTTTGACATGACATTACAACAGTTTTATACGGATTACACTTCGTACCGACTAGAATGTCTTGTTCTCAATGTACTTTTATCATTTTCGTATTGTTCGTAGGGGACTGCATTTAACTGTAAATAATACGACGGTGTCTTTTATGTATGTTTTGTATGATTTGTTGTATTATAAAGATGTTATTATTCTTTTTTATTTAATGGAACGAGGTACATAATTAGACTATAGTTAGCGTTATGTTGCTTATTGTCTTCGTGGTGGTGCTCAGGGTTCTTGTTTCAGCGTTTTTTTTTGCGGATCGAATGAGTTTCTTTCATGTGTGGTTGTTATTTTTTGTTGTGTTTTTATGATGTCTGTAACGAATATATAATGAAAACTAACTACATGAATATTATAAGATAGTGTGCTATTAGTGTTAGCGAGGTATCGTAGGAACAGTGTATGCTGAGTAGGAGTCTTCAGTGCAGTGAGACTTGTGGTCTTTACGTTATATTACTAATCCAATTTGCAACCTCTTGCCTTACAAATCAACTAATGACAGAGATTTTCTGAGAGTAGTTTACGAAACATATTCAACTTAATTCCCTTCTGAGACTTGCTATGTGCCTCTCCTATGGGGAAAAGAGTGCAATCAAGTTACGTAATCGATTTCCTCCTTCCCTTCCCATCCCTTGTCATGAACTGAAAAGAATGGGAGGCTTTAAGTTCAAATACCCTATAAAGTCCCATAAACGCTATGTGTCCGGGGACCAAAGTCAAGTCAAATATCCTATGTTACCCGGCGTAATAGATCGGCAATACGACCAGGGGCCCGGACGTTAATCTACCAAAGTCAAGTCAAATACCCTATGTTACCTGGCGTAATAGATCGGCAATACGACCAGGCCTGGGGCAGAGATGGAGGAGAGGCGACGTACATGTAAGCCTCGTCCAATCTCTGCTACGCAGTGTGAAGATGGACTTGAACAAACTGATGATCTTCTTCTTCTTATTTATTTATATTTTTTTAAATTATTTTTTTTACTTATTATTTAGATGGAGGAAACGTTTTGCTAATTGACTGCCGTAACTCTCTCTCTCTCTCTCTCTCTCTCTCTCTCTCTCTCTCTCTCTCTCTCTCTCTCTCTCTCTCTCTCTCTCTCTCTCTCTCTCTCTAGCTTCTTGTCATGCAGCTCTTGCATCTATGATAGAACAATGGCTTAATAATATTAATGAACACACATTTTCCGGAGCCTTATTTGTTGACTTAGCAAAAGCTTTTGTTGTAATTGACCATGGCCTCCTATTATGTAAATTACAATTATATAGTATTAGATTTAAATCACTTGATCTTCTAAAATCTTTCATTTCTGACAGAGAGCTGCGTGTTTTCATTAATAACCAAATATCACAGTTTGAGGCTGTAACTACTGGAGTACCTCAAGGATCGATCTTAGGGCCTTTATTATTTTCGGTGAATGATCTTCCCCTTTATATTTCTACATTTTGTGAACTCTTTGCGAATGACACCACATTACACTCCAAAAATACAGAAATGCATACTTTAGCCTCCTCTTTACAAATAGGGGCAAATAAACTACAGGAATGGGCTGAATTTTATCACATTACACTTAACCCAGACAAATCTAAATCCATGCTAATTACAACTAGACAAAAAAGGCAACGTTCTTCTATGAAACTCCCTCCCTTAAAGCTTTGCAGTTGAAGAAGTACAATATCATAAACTTCTTGGCATGATATTAGACAAATATTTGTATTGGTTGCAACATATTTTAAATGTTAGTAGAACTATTTCCAGAAAGACTTATAACTTAACAAGGATTAAACATTATTTAAATCTGCATTCTCGTAAACTATTATATTTGGGACATATTCAACCATTTATTGATTATTCTTCAACTATTTGGGATTCCGCTAGTAGCAATGCAATTAAGCCTTTATTTAGGATTCATAAACGTGCAATTGAAATGGTTATTCTTAAAAACAAAATCCCTTTGAAAGATTACAAACAGATCAATATACTACCTCTTGCCAACTGATTAAAATTTAATAAAGGAATTTTCATGCACAATATCCTTTCTGGTAATACACCTTCCTATCTTTCTTTTCTCTTTTCTAGAAAAACTGCCAGATTTTCTACCAAACTAAATATCCCATTTTTAAGAATTGATCTGTTTAAAACCAGTTTGTCATATTCAGGTTCCACTTTAAGGGAATAACTTTCCATAAATTCTCCGCAATGCAGGTACTAAATACACATTCGATTTTTAGAAACCATCTTTTACAGCGCCTTAAAATTAGTTAATTATCTACTCAGCAACAGTTCTACATTCATAACTTTCATTAGATTTTTTCCATAAGTTGTGTGAGTGTGTGTATATATCTTTATATGTGTGCATATGTGTGCGCGCGCGCAGATCTTGATTATATTGTTACATTATGTTATTGTTATGAAGTTATTTTGTTATACTAATTGTTATTGTTACGAGCCCCAAGAGCCCGATGTTAAAAAGCACACCCAGTGCTTACTCTTTTACCCGTTGTAAAATAAAATTGTTATATTATCTTATCTTATCCTTTCACAAATATCTTATTTTCTGGAGACAAAGTAATAATAGTTTTGGTCTAAGCGACGCAACCGCTTTTCTTCTTGTCGATTTCATAATTAATATTTGTTTTATGAGTTGTCTCCCGTGTTTTGCTTTTATAAAAGTTTCGTGTAGTTAGGAAGAATTTGGGAAGTATTATTTTGCGATCTCTTGTGTTCTGTCTGCCTGAAGAAGACCTTAGCCCGAACATTTGCATTTTGGCGTTTTCTCTTATTTTTTTTGTAATTAGCATTCCTTTTGATTATGTAAACATTTGTTTCTTATTATTCGTGTAATAAGACGGAAAGGGTATTTTTCTGCAACATGGCGACTTGTTGATGTTCGATTGCGAAAGTGCACATGGGTTTCTACAGCAACTACATTTTTCGTTAAATCGTCAAAATGCATCGTCCAGCAGATCGTCAGTTTTATTTTATAGATCAGACCGGACTTAACAAGAGTCATTTTCGCACGCAATCGGCAGCTGAAAAGGACACACTTGTCAAATATGTGGCAGACAGTGTAATTGGAAAAAACAAAACCTTCGGTGGTCCATTTGGATCAAGAAAAGGTAGGGGTTGTGTGTTTGTGTAAGAGCTTTTTTTTTTTTTTTTTTTAAATTTATGTATTTTCATTGTAGCATTGTAACATGTTAAATTATGTGCAAGAAACAGTGCTTGATGCTACATTTTTATTTTGTGATTTATTGATCTAACAGTAAAAGTAACAATGAAACTAAAATTTAAAATAAATATGTTTTATTGTTCTTTTTTTTCTTAGTTACCCTTCTTTTTGAGTTTTGTCGATAAAATAGAACATGCCAATTTTCATCATTTATTAATTATATAATATAATATAATATAAGTTATAACATATGATATAAATCTATTTTAATAATTATTCATGTGCACTTTTTTCATTTTGTTTCAGTTGTATACTTGGACTATATAGCATCTGGCAGGTTAGTCATTTTGATGAAGAAAATATATTCAAGTAGTGGTAAAAAAAAAAAAAAAAAAAAAAAAAGTTTGATCAGTCATCCTTTTTTTGTGTTGAGTCTTTGATAAATCCCATCCTAATCTATCCTATCCTATCCCGTAACTCGAAAGTCGTTAGGGCACCACAGATGATCGTTTAACCAGCGTACTCCATCTTTCTCTGTCCTAAGCAATCCTCATGGCTTCGCTCAGTGTCAGGCCAGTCCATTCTCGAATGTTGTCCTCCCACCTCTTTTTCTGCCTTCTTCTTCTGCCTTCTTACACCATGCCTTGCAGGATGGTCTTTGCAAGACCTGATGCTCTGATGACATGATAAATCCCATACTGCTTACAAAGCCTAATTAATATCAGGACTAACTCTTTCTTTTTAAGATTGCCCAGTGCAGCCTATTAGGTTACCAACGTTCATTTTGGGCGTTTGCTTTTGATCTAGCAGAGGAAATAATTGATATTTAATTTGTAATAATAAAATAATGTAAACGATTTGTGTGATTGTCTCTCTTGGCCTGGCCCAGAAATTAATAATAGGTCAGAGATGGGTTTAGGTGTTGTATATGTAATTATATATGATACCATATGATGATATGCACAGTAAAGTTACAATGTGAAGAAGTTAAAAAATAAGGTAAAGGTAGTCCCATAGCCTTGTGGCCGTAGGGGAGCGTAATGTTGGAGATCACACTTATCTTAGCTTGGGCCAGCGTAATGAGGGTGATGCCCATCTCTCTCCCTCTCTGCTTTACCTTCCCCACCCTTAAGAGAGTAGGTACTCGGTCTCAGTTGAGTCAACTGGGGGCGTTGTTATTTGTTGCTTCACGTTTTGCGGTCACCCATCCAAGTGCTAACCGCACTGGATGGTGCTTAACTTGCAACACAGTAGCGAGTGCTCCAACCACTGAGCTATCTGACACCCCATGTGAAAAAGTATAGTCTATTATAATGTTAGATTGAGTGTTATAGTTCATAAAACATTAAAATAAAATAGTTATACTGTTAGTATTACTATTAGTAAACTAGCTACTTATTTATGTGTGTACTTGAAATTGTGTTTCAGAACATTGTCCTTTATTGAAGATTACATCCACAATGAAGTATTGCCTGAATATGGAAACACCCATACAACAACGTCTGTCACTTCACTTCAGACCACACTTTTTAGACATGAGGCGAGGTGAGACCTTTTATTTTATTTTTATTTTATTTTAATATTTGTTAATTTTTTAATTGTTTTTTATTATTTATATACTGTATATTAAATTATTTATTGTTATTTATTTATTAATTATATATTTATTATTCACATATGTTGTTCTTTTAACTGATCATTACATTCAAGTCAGTTCTGTATACTGTTTAACAAATTTTCAAAATAGAATGTTCAGAAACAGATTAAAGTAGAACCAGTGTTTATTAAAGGAAAATCCATTTTATGTTGGATGATGGGCATATAGTTCAAACTAGTGGAAAACATGGCACATTATTGTGTGTAGATTATATACAGATCTATGCAGAAAATAAACCCAACAAACTAGTAGATGTAGTATGTACTTCTAGCAGTAGTGTGGCGGATTAATGTTGTTCTTGACTCTTTTGTGTACAGAGATATCATCCGGAGTGCGGTGAACGCCAGTGAACATGATTCAGTCATCTTCACAGGCAGTGGTAGTACAGGGGCCATCCACAAGCTCATTTATGCTCTCAACCTCAAACAACCTCCTGTAAGTGTGTCAAGCATTGAATTATATGGCAATATTAAGTATTTTCTGCTGCAGACGTTATGAAGAAGACACGGTATATATCTATATATTTGGAGCGAGTCATCAATATAGTAATTAGTACATTTGTAAGAATTACTTGGCATTCAACATTTTCACCAAATTTTGCTGCTATTGGGCTGGTATTTGGGTTATTATTATTACTACTACTACTACTACTACTACTACTACTACTACTACTACTACTACTACTACTGCTATTTATGTGCTTAATCTAGACTTAGCCCTAGGTGCTTACATGAGTACAGAACAACTTTAACTTTAAAACAAAATGAGGAAAACTCATTAACTGTTAACAGTAATCTTATTATATAAAAACTAATGACTCTCACACACACACTCACTCATGTGTACACATTTAAACACGAAAACTATAACTTTGTGGATCTGTTTCATCGATCTGTTTCATTCATACCTGGAAAATATGCACTCAAAAAAAGAAGAAAGAAAAAAGAAACAACAGAAAAGACAAGCACTTAAAGATGTAAGATACAACAGAAACAACAGTTATCACAAATGTGAAAGAACAATGGAAAAAAAAACCAGCAAAGATTATTATATAGATTCTTCTTCTTTTTGGGTGCATATTTTCCAGGGATTTATGAAACAGATCGATGAAACAGATCTACAAAGTCATAGTTCACGTTTAAGTGTGCATGTGTGTTTGTTAGAGTCATTAGTTTTTGTATATAAGGTTACTGTTAATAGTTAATGAGATTTCCTCTTTTTTTTTAATAGTTAAAGTTGTTCTGTATTCACTTAAGCGCCTAGAGCTAAGCCTAGATTAGGTGCATACATATTCACACTAATATAGGCAATATTTTTATATTATATAGTATTATTATCTAAGTTATTTTATAGACAGTCGGACTAGAAATCCACACAAACCCCAGTCTGAGCGTCCAAGGCTGTGGAGAGCGTATGCAGAGGTGCCAACCATTACGGTTTGACCGTATTTAATTCCGGCGAAGTGAATTAAATACGGTAGCTTTTATAAAAATACGGAGGAGAAGTTGCCGATCGTTTATCTTTGCCAGCGGTGCTTCTGTACCGGTTTCTGGTCTCATAATAGTACTCCTGCACTAACTGAACGTCGCTGTGTTCATGGTGATTTTAGAGTAAAACAAGTGTGGTGTTCAACAAGCTGATTTTTTTCATCGTGATTTTAGAGGACTGAAAATAGCCTGCTGTTTCAGAGGGAAGCCTGTCGTTACTTTATAGTGTCATAGGCTAGGTTTTGCGAGAAAAAAAAATACTGACAAGTGTTAAAAAATACTGACAAACAGGTCCTGAAATACTGACAAGGAGATTAGGGGGTTGGCACCTCTGCGTATGCCTGCATATGGCCAATGCTTGATAAATCTCCGACACTCAGTCAGCGTGAAGAAGGCCTGTTTTAGTGGAAACTGGCCTATTCTTCTCTGTTGTTCTCCTCGGCACACCCTCCTTGCCCTCTCCCACATCCTCCATTTCCTCCTCTCCTTCTGTTATTCTTCAGCCAATGTCTTTCTCTCTCTCTCTTCTCATGTGGTCATGCTTTAATGTTTTTGCATTCTTTCCATTGTTCCTTCACTTTTCTGATGACTGTTGTTTCTGTTCTATCTTGCATCTAATGTATTTGTTTTGTTTTGTGTGTGTTACGTTGAAACGCGAAGGATAGTATGTCTGAAACGCACACGATAGATCTAATCGTTTCTCTTTGCAAAGTATTCAATAATAGAGTGTATTTACCTTTGATTTGAGTTTGTATTGTTGTTAGGAGAGGCTTTGTATAACGTTGATAATTTTCGTTAGTCGATATTATTCGAGAATTCTCCAGATTTGCGTGTTTACGGTCGATCAAAGATTCCCGATAAATGTAAATATTTGAGAACATTCTTGGAATGTGAAGAAAGATGTATGACGTAAGTCAGTGATGACGAACTTTAGTTTGATTGGTGGTAAAGCGTCATCAGGAACATTCTGACGTTATCTCGATCGAGAGAAAAACTATAAAATGGATGCTCGGTGTTGTTGTTGATAGTGAGTTGGAAAGTAAAAAGTTGAGAGTGGAAAAGCGATTGTATGCAGTTGTTGATGTGTGCTGAATAAAAGTGGAAAACTTCATACGACGACTCCTGACTTGTTGATGATTGGTCGGGTTGCGTGGATAAACGAATCTGAGTTACACCTATCAGGATTTCAAGCATCGGGGCTGAATCAAATACTGATAGAAAAACACCAACATCAATCGAGTGTAACAGTGTGTGTGTTGTATTTTTTCTTTTTTTCTTCTTCTTTTGAGTGCATATTTTCCAGGTATGTACGTGTCACAAATGTTTCAATGAATCCAATATTTTTGCTGTGTGTTTTTTTTTTTTACTTTGTCAGTATATGTTATTGTTTGCAGTTAGATGCTACCGTGTCTTAATTCAGTAAAATAGTGCTGTTCTTGCTGTCAGTATGTATATATCATGTATCCCTATCCCCCTACTTCCCCTCTTTGTCTGGCTGTGCAGCACTCAATCCCCTCTTCCTCCCTCCCTCCCTCCTCCCTTGAGCTTGGAGCCTAATTTGATATTTGTTGTTTCATCGTTTGTTTAATAAAAGGACCAACTTCCGTAGTTCCATGTTAAACGTTTCTTCTCATATTCAAAAAGGGGAATGATGCCACTTCGCGATTTTTACCTAATGTAATTTTATTTGGTTTTCTTTCTGTCGATGAACAGGTGGTGTTTGTTGGGCCATATGAACATCATTCGAACCTGTTACCATGGAAGGAAAGTGGTGCAAGGGTAAGCAAACTGTTGTTGTTGCTTTTTGCTTCAAATTAATTATTTATTTATCTAATTTAAGCATTGATAATTTATTCAGGCTGCAGAACTCTCCGCGGATCCGCAATTTTCCTAGTAAGAATAAAAACATTTCCGAGAGATAAAAAAATTCCGAGAGAAATAATCCCGAGAATATTTTTTTTCCGAGTACCGATCCACATTATCATGTCGTCTTATTGACAGAGAGGTGCGCCGCCCGCTAATACTGCTTCACTGTTATAGGCTACAACTTTAGCTGGCGCCTCTTATGCTGTACATTTCACGCGTATTGTTGACCTACTCAAAGAAAGCGGCATCTGTAGAGTCTGAAATGAGCACACAAAGCAGTTCTTCAGCAGGAAGAAAACGGCCCTGCACAGCTGTGGATCATGAGACGGCTGCTAAAAGAAAGTGTGCAACAGATATAGTTTCTCGTGATGACCTCCAAGTCCAAGCAAAACAAACATCCATTTTCTCTTTTTTTAAGAAGTAAAACCTAATCAAAATCTTTCAGCTGTGCCAACAAACAATTATCTGAGATGTTCATGGTTTTGTTACAAATAACTTTTTTCCAAAACATAACTAACTATTCATTTTTCAGTATTTTGATTCAGAAAATAAACAAAATAGTATATGAAAGTGACAATTTTGCCATATGTGTACATAAAAGGAATACAGCTGAACTGGTTATAACTTTTTTGATGTTGAGTATTCAAGAAAACATCCGAAGGTGTCATAAATGATTTAAAATTAAAAACATTTTGCTTATTTTCCCCACCTGTTCATAGTTCTGTTAATATTTTTTTCCCGGTGGCCCCTAGACCCCGGCCAAACTTCAGAGATTTTTTTTCAAAGTTGTTCTGCAGCCTGTTTATTTTATCCTTTTGATGTAGTGCTTAAGGCGCCTGCCAGTACAGGATTTAATTCAAGCTGCCCGTGTAAACATGTATTCAAATTCAAGAAAAGACCCTCAAATATTGGGAGTAAAAGGTCCATGGATCCCTCAACTTTTAGAAGTATAGAAAACTGTCTTTTTTTATATATAGGATTGTGTAGGAGTGAGTGTCAAGTATTTAAAAATATTTTCTTTTTTTTTAAACTTACAAAAAAAATTGTATAACTGTTTTTAGGTGGTCAGCGTCAAACAAACGCAGGAAGGACTTGTGGATTTGGCACATCTTGAACAGCAACTTGAGGTAATGTTGACCACATCAACGTTTGGGGTGTTGTACGTTTATTATGGATATTGCCACCCTATTGGAGATGTTTTTGGGTTGTTCGTTATGGTTAGTTGCAGTTCTTATTTTCATGCATGCAAAACGTTCTCGCACAGAGAGGAATTCTCAGAGAATCGAATAGTTGACGTTTCTTGTGCTTTAGTGTGACATGTTCCCTCTTTGCTTTCACTTGAGTGACTAACATTAACAAACCTCCTGCTCACACTCACAGTCTCAGTCACCCAACATACTTTACACCTGCATTCATGCCACTCACTCTCTCACATAAATATAAATTTTGATAAGACGTGTCAATCTTTTTTTGCATGTGTGAGAGTTTTTCATTATTTAGCTTTTTTTTCTTCTTTTTTTTTTGCAGTGCTCAGAATTAAATAAATTGAAAACAATATTTGTAACTGTTGGACCAAGCTGCTATTCAAGGTGATGCCTTGCAAATATTTTGCATTTAAATTGATTAATAAAAACCGGTCCTTTTGAACTTTAAATCGTCATGACAGTACAAGTCAGTTTAGTAAGTCTTTTTTATGTTTAATTTTCCTCCCAGATCTGGTCCAAAACAGGAAGACAGCTGATAGGAACTTTCAGTGCTGCGTCCAATGTAACAGGGATTCTTGTTGATGTTGACGCAGTCAGCATGATGCTACATGAGTATGGAGCCCTGGCTTTCTGGGACTACGCTACTGCAGCTCCTTACGTTCCGCTTGACATGAACCCTGTGCCACCTGGGTGAGTTATCATCTTGAAGGTCTACAAGTTTTGTGTTGTTGTTGTTTTTTTAGTTTAAACTTTGGAGGAGGGATGGCAAAATGGGTGGAGGGAAGGGGAGTGGAAGGGGTGCCAGGTATAATTCTTTCTGTTTGTAAAACTGATAGTTACGAACTGTTTAAAGTATCGCGATATTTATAATATAATTATGATAATAAACAGAATAGTGTTTTGATGATTCTAGTTGCTGCACATTTGGATGCCATTTCTAACTTCCCTTGGTTAAAGCTTAATCTGCAGAAAATGTCATGCTGATTCATTTTCGTGAAAATTTTCTGACAGTAGAATGCATTCATCTCAAAGCCACACTGCGCTATGAATTTATAAATGTTATATTAGTTCGTTTTGAGTTGGTGTTTTATTTTGTTCTGTTGGTTTTAAGATTTTGAAAATTGGCAAAACACATGTGTGTGTTGTGTTTTGATCAGTATCAGTTGTAATGTTATTGTCATCTTAAGCAAGTGGAATTTTAATCAATCTATGTATCCATTGTGTTTAGATGAGCATCGGAAGGGTGCTGTTGTTGTTCTGGTTTGCTTAATTGTTTTTCTTGCAGGAAAGATTCAGGTCTGGCTTACAAGGATGCTATGTTTATCTCCCCTCACAAATTCGTTGGCGGTGTGTCCACTCCAGGTAGGTATCGTTGTTACGTTGAAACGCGAACGATAATATGTCTGAAACGTGCACGATATATCTAATCGTTTCGCTTTGCAAAGTTTTCAATAATAGAGTGTATTTACCTTTGATTTGAGTTTGCATTGTTGTTAGAAGAAGCTTTGTATAACGTTAGTAATTTTAGTTGGTCGATATTATTGGAGAATTCTCTAGATTTGCTTGTTTACTGTCGATCGAAACTTCACGATAAGTTTAGATATTTGAGAACATTCTTGGACCGAAAAGAATGTTGTATGGCGTAAGTCAGTGATGACGAACTTTAGTTTGATTGGTTGTTAAGCGTCATCGGGAACATTCTGACGTCATCTCGAGGTGAAAGAAAAACTATATATTCGGTGCTCTGTGAAAAGTAAGAAGGAAGAAAGTGAAAAGGCGATTGTATGCAGTTGTTGATGTACACTGAATAAAGTTTGAAAACTTCATACGACGACTCCGTGCCTTGTTGCTGAATGAACGGGTTGCGTGGATAAACGAATCCAAGTTACACTTTATCAGGACTTCAGCATTGGGGCTGAATCAACTACTGATAGAAAAACACCAACATCAAACGAGTGTAACAATCGTACCGTACCTTTTTTTCACTGCTTGCATGAAGGAATGTTCTCATATGTTCACTTAGATTTACAGTAAATAAATAACTGTTAGATGCATGATAAAAAAGTTTGTTTGTTTTGTTTTCCTTTCATTTACAGGCATTCTCATTGCCAAGAAAAAGCTGTTCCAGAATGACATTCCAGAAGAATGTGGCGGAGGGACTGTCTTTTATGTAAGTGTATCTTTTTCAATAGATTATGTTATTATATCTTTTCCAACAGATTACACAAGTGTATCTTGTGTATCTTTTCCAATAAATTACGTAAGTGTATATATTTTCCAGTACATTGATGGATTGACTGATGAGTGGGCTCGACTATTTCACTAATTGAATGATTGACTCTTTGACATTTTGTATGTGACACTTCATCCTTAATGATTAAACTGTAAGCATTGTTTCTCTGCATAATCTGTGCAATTTTATCCTGGTTGTTGTTGTACGAAAGGCAGACTGCAAGTGGGTTTTCTTGGGCCCTTGTTTTTTGTCTGTCCTACTTGGTATTCTGTTTATCAACCTTTAACTTTGGTAAGACAGGACCATCAGTCTCCATTCCAAGGTAAAACTGCTGCGCTCCCTTGTCATCTCAATCTTCTTATACGCTTGCGCAACATGAACTCTCACAGCAGATCTACAACAAAGAATACCAAGCATGCAGATAAGGTGCTACAGAAGACTTCTGGGCATTTCCTATACCCAACACATCACCAACAACGAAGTCCGACAGACCATCACACAAGCCATTGGACAACATGATGACTTGCTCATAGTAGTGAAGAAACGGAAACTCCAATGGTATGGCCACCTTACCAGAGCATCAGACCTTGCAAAGACCGTCCTGCAGTGCATGGTGCAAGAAAGCAGAAGAAGAGGGAGACAGAAAAAAAGGTGGGAGGACAACATTCGAGAATGGACTGGCTTGACAAGCGAAGCCATGAGGGTCGCTGAGGACAGAGAAAGATCGAGTACGCTGGTTAAACAATCCTCTGTGGTGCCTTAACGACTTTTGAGTTACGGGATAGGATAGAATTCTGTTTATTGTTTTCTTGAGGTTGGTATTGTTTCAGGTGCGTAGGGAAGCTCACCGTTACCTGCGAGAACCAGAGTTGAGGGAGGAAGGGGGAACACCGAATATTGTAGGTGCTATCAGAGCAGGGCTGGTCTTCCAGCTAAAGTCTGCCATCACCCCTCAGCTCATTGTGCACCGAGAACAACTGCTGTTCAGGTGGTTGTTTGTGGTGGCTTTAACTGATTGCATCTTTCATCTAACAAATTGTTCAGCATTATATATCAGTGCTGCTTCCTTCTTCCTCTTGTCACATTGTTGCACTTAATTACATTTCTAGAATTATCACATAAAGGGAAGACTCATTCTGCCCCTCTTTCTAAAGCCGATCAAAAACAAGGCTGTTAGATTGAAAGGTAGTTGGGAGTAACTCTTCAAGAGTCCTTTTTAACAAGTTGTCAAAACTTGGACAGCACAGGACGTGTCACGCCTCTTGACAACAGCTGCAGACAGACTGAAATGGCAAAAACGTAATGTGTCAGCATCCCTCATGACCACACAATGGCCCAATAGGCTGCGAGACCAACGATGATGCCGACTTGAATAATGGATGCAGCACGGCACTTCTAGACTGTTTTAGTATTCTCGTTAAAAAACTATAAATTATAAATTATGTACAAACTTTTTTCCCCCTACTAACAGTGATTCCATTTTCCTTTCAGTAAAGCAAAAGAAGTCCTGAAAAGTGTCTCAGATTTGGTAATCTTGGGAAACTTGGATACCCACCGGTTGCCGATTTTTTCCTTCCTCGTTCACAACCCTGCCTCTGGCCTCTTCTTGCATCACAACTTTGTGAGTGCCTTGCTGAACGACTTGTTTGGCATCCAAGCTAGAGGAGGGTGTGCCTGTGCTGGCCCATACGCTATGGAACTTCTAGGTCTGCCTGAGGACAAGGCTGCACAGATTGAGGAACTTCTGGCTGAAGATAGGTACATTATGTTGTTGCTGTTTTTCTCATGGGTATGAGGGTCCTTACCTAATAATAATACGGATATTTATTAAGCACTCTTTCCTATTTAAAAAATCGGTTCAAAGCTCAATTCTCATGCATGTGTGAATGTATGAGAATTGAGCTTTGAACCAAAAGGAAATAAAACCATTACAATAAAAAAAATAAATAAAAAGGGGCTACATCAAATAGAAAAAGATGAAGAAAATAAAATTTCACTCAAGCAGGACTTTCCATCTTGAAATCTTATTGTAAGGTTAGTGCTGTGAATGTAATTTAATAATGATATTTGTACTGCAACACACTTATATAGAGTAATTGTAAAAATCCTCGGCACAAAGACAATGGGATTTGTAGCATGTAAAAATAAAATAAATTTTTTTAATAGTTATGTATGTGATGATGCTGAGTCTGTAATGATGTGAGCTTTTGAATAATGACCTTAACTTCTTTTGTTCCTTGTTTCTTTTCAGTCGTCTAGACAGAGTTCATTTGCGTCGCTACAAGGAATACTCTCACAGAGAAATATTGAGGTCTGTTTTTGTATTTTATCCTCTTTTGTTTATCTAAAATTACATTTCTGGATGTGGAAAAAACAATTCTGCAAAGCTTTTATTTATTCCTATCTTTTTTTCACAGCATAGCAACCGTCAGAAATAACACTGAGATGCTCACTATTTTGCTTATCTTGCTATTGAATAATAGTATGATGCAATAGTGTAGTAGTAGTATTTCAGGTGTGATAAAGGTCATTCAGTCCTGCAGTTTGTCAGTATTGTTTTTCTTAAAGCAGGAAGAGGTTCACATTGCACTCAACAATGCTAGTAGTTTGAGAACAAAAGCATATAAAACATTTCCTAATGTGTTTTCATCATCGTTATGTTTCTTCTTAGGGGAGGGGTGTGGGGAATGTTGGGATAGTGGTTTAAGTGGAAAAATAGGGGATGGTCGTTGAAGGAGGGAGGGAGAGGGGGTGAGGAGAGGGGATGACTGATTCTATTTCAAGGCTCGGGCAATCAACCTCCATTTTACCCAATAACTATAGCAATATGGTGGTTGTTTTTCTTACTGATTATTAAGGCGTGCACGCCTTCTTTCCATATGCTTATTTCAGGCCAGGGTTCACAAGACTGAGCTTACCCTATTTCATCAGTGACGAGGAAGCAGACTTTGTTCTGCAAGCCGTAACCATCGTTGCAGAGCATGGCTGGAAATTTTTACCTCAATATGGTGGTTGTTTTTCTTACTGATTATTAAGGCGTGCACGCCTTCTTTCCATATGCTTATTTCAGGCCAGGGTTCACAAGACTGAGCTTACCCTATTTCATCAGTGACGAGGAAGCAGACTTTGTTCTGCAAGCCGTAACCATCGTTGCAGAGCATGGCTGGAAATTTTTACCTCAATATGGTGGTTGTTTTTCTTACTGATTATTAAGGCGTGCACGCCTTCTTTCCATATGCTTATTTCAGGCCAGGGTTCACAAGACTGAGCTTACCCTATTTCATCAGTGACGAGGAAGCAGACTTTGTTCTGCAAGCCGTAACCATCGTTGCAGAGCATGGCTGGAAATTTTTACCTCAGGTAAGTAAATGTTAATCAATGTATTGACTATGTATAGAGGCATGAACGTTACAAATGCATATCATCATCATCATCATCATCATCATCATCATCATCAGCGTGTGCTTTTGTATTATGAAATGCTCTAATAGTAATAATAATAAGATAAGATAAGAATATTTATTTACTAAGTAAAAACGTTACAAGGATTTTGGTGTGGCATGGCGACAGTGAAATACATCTTTTCTTGCACAGTCATTCATCGTGTCATACACTTAACATATAACTATAACATGTATACAGCACTAAAGTATAGGTAAACATAGTAACATACATCACTCATCAGTCATATAAAGTTATGGAGTCAAACACACCATGCAGGTAAAACAAAATACACGTACAGCATTAAAACAATTTAACAGCATTAAATAAAATGAGAATTATTAAGAATGTTAGGCTTCACATCCAAATCTACACACACAACACACCACACACACACACGCACACCCACACAGCATAGCATACTCGTACTCCTATTTCACAAAGGTACAAATCAGGCAATGGTTGTGAGTTTTCAGTTTATACAGATCATTCCATGTTTGGTGATGTACTGAGGACTGCATGCTATACGCGCCTTAGTCCTGAATCAGACTCAAAGCACGGCGATCTGTAACCAACATACACGCTAACACGTTACAGATATTCCTACATACACAACGCACACACATTCATCACTCAAACATGCGGTAGCTTAAAGGCAAGCCGCTATTAGAAAATGGAAAGGAAATCAAATTTTTATTTTTTAAATTTTTAATTGACTGCATCCAGTACCATTATTGAAGGGAGGGAGGAAACAGGAGTACCTGGTGTAAACTCTCAGTGGCCTCAAAAGTCTTGTACCCATGTCACATAAAGTTTTCTCCTTGCAAGACTCAAACCCACGACCTTCGGCATAGCAAACCGGTGACTAAACCACCGCCTGATGAGGCGCGAGGTGTTGCTCTAACACCCTTTCAGGAATTTCTAGAATGCTTAGAATGATGAAGTCCTGTCTGGGTTATTAATCAATGTTCATATTTGACAGATGGGCCACACAGCAGTCGTTTGCTTTTGTTTAGGCTCTGTACGGGTTTTGTATATGACAACCAGAATGGCTATTAGATTTTATTTGTATTACTTTATGATACGACTGCAAATCCTGCTGGCTGTTGCTGTCTGTTCAAAGACATTCAGTGTCATGTAAGTGTGTATGATTTTGAACTGTATGCTCTGTTAACTTAGTACAATGAATATTTCTATTGAGGCTGTTGGTTTTCAAACAAGGTTGTGTTTTATGATGTTTCAGTACATGTTCAACCCAGAAACAGGAGAATGGAGACACAGGGAACAGCAGGTAAAGAAGAAGAAGAAGGGGCAGCTAAAGAAACAGACAATAGAACTTTACTTTCCGCACATGGGTGTAGGATTTAGAGAACTGGAATTGTTTTTTTGTAATTTGCAAAAAAAAAAAAAAAAATTAATATTGTTGTAAAAAAATAAAGTCTGAAAAGGAAAGCAGCAAAGAGAATGAAAATAATTCATCTTCGTCCCATTGATGTTGGAGCAACTTTTGGAACAAAAAGTGGAAAATAAGCAAGTGCCACTTAGATTACTTGGACGTAGGTCAGCGAATCAAAGGCAAACAAATTGCAGTTGGTTTTTATTGTTAATCAGACAATAAAGATGTTTTGCATAGTTCGTCATACAATACGTGGATTTATTTTCAGGTGTTCAAAGACCGTAAGTGGCTTGGCCACATTTCTTACGCCAGCGGACACATGGAGTATTCCGTGCCCAAAGTGAACCCTAAGGGTCCGCTGCCTGCATCGTACAAAGACTGTCTTGACACAGCTTTGTGTCTCATCGCTAAAGCGGAAAAGGTAAGCTGGTCGTTTGAAAAAGTACAGTGTTCTAGTTTAGGGTGATTGAAATGCTGTTCTAGTTTAGGAAGATTTAAATGCTGTTCTGGTTTAGGATGATTGAAATGCTGTTCTAGTTTAGGATGATTGAAATGTTGTTCTAGTTTAGGATATTTGAAATGTTGTTCTAGTTTAAAATGATTGAAATGTTGTTCTAGTTTAGGATGTTTGAAATGCTGTTCTAGTTTAGGATGTTTGAAATGCTGTTCTAGTTTAGGATGATTGAAATGTTGTTCTAGTTTAGGATGATTGAAATGTTGTTCTAGTTTAGGATGATTGAAATGTTGTTCTAGTTTAGGATGATTGAAATGTTGTTCTAGTTTAGGATGATTGAAATGTTGTTCTAGTTTAGGATGATTGAAATGTTGTTCTAGTTTAGGATGATTGAAATGTTGTTCTAGTTTAGGATGATTGAAATGTTGTTCTAGTTTAGGATGATTGAAATGCTGACGAGCTGGAAAAGCGCTAGATCAGAATAATGGTAATGATGATGATAATTAGTGATGATGATGCATGCGATGATGATGATGACTCAGTCTTGTTTAGTAAAAATATTCATGAAGTGAGGTCCTTATGCTTGAGCAGAATTGTATAATTTTTGTTTTTTTTACATATAGAGCTAGGTAGCATTTATAGATTATTATCAAGGCATTATATAATTATGTGTTAGTCGTCTCTTCAATTTTAAAAAAAACAAAACTTTTTTGACACTTTATTGTCCCTTTTTATCGGGAAATTCTGGGCCGCCTCCCCTGGAGAAGGTGTAGTCGCAGCCTAAGGCGCGCCCAAACCAAATCTACCTCATATTAGATGTGTTTTTGAAATTTTGCTGGGAGAGCAAACCAGAGTACCCAGAGAAATCCCCCAAGATGTTGCCCAAATCAAAAGTAAATAATATCGCCCAGATGCTGGATCGATCCCACACCTCTCAAGCGCCATTGGTTTCTGGCCTGTGGTCAAGTCAAGTTAGTCCTGCCTAAGACCACTCAGCCACAACGCTCGCTTCTGGGATATGTTTTGGGTGTGGGCCTTTTTATCTCTGAACCAATGAATTATGTGTCAATGTTTATCTTTTTATTAATTTTACATGCATGGTGATTCATACAAAACAAATCAATACAAATTTTATTTTTTTGTATTTCCAGACAAAGGCCAAACTGGCTGACCACACATTGATGTTTGATGAAGAGTCTCGCCCATTCAGGTGGTTTCTTCTGCCCAGCGAGGCCACGCAGCTTTTCAGCAACGCCCGTTCTACTCTTTCCGTTCAGCACTTTACAGACCTTCCTTTCTGTCCTCATCCGCTAAAAGCTAAGCTGGATAAAGAGCAGAAAGAAAGTCATCAAAAACAAGAACAGAAGAAGATTCTTCAAGAAAAAGAGTGCCAGAATGCTGGTACAAGGGAAAGGGAACTGAGAAAAGGTTTGACAGAGGGGCGGAAAGAGAATGGTGATAAGGATAGGTCAGCGGTGAAGATAAATGTGAACAACGAAGCAGAAAATCTTGACAGCCAGTTTTACGCTGCAAAAAATCTTGCAGACGGCCACGGTGGTTTGCATGTTGACATGACAGATCGAGAGTCTGGTTCTGGCAAAGAAGCTCGGCTCAAGTCAGACGAAGAAGCGCTTGGAACTGAATATGTGGACAGCTTAGATACTAGTGAAATGTCATGTAATTTCAGTGAAGAATGTCGTGAACAATTTGCCAACTGCGTGCAAAACTCAATGGAGAGAGGCTACAGTGATGCCGCTTGCCCGAATTGCAGGCTTGACTGTGAACTGGAAGTGAAACAACTTCTACCAACACATGCAAAAGCTGAACCTGTGAGCTGTGACAGGAATGAGACTTGTCGTGCATCACAGAATTCAGCTCCAGATTGCGGTGATCTGAAGAACCCTGGCTCTGATGATGCCTTTCCTAAAAGCAAAGCTGAAAATTCTCGTGAAGGCACGGGAGTGCTCGACAAGTGTGAATCTGCTGCTTCAGAGAATTTGGTGAACGAAGCAAGAACTACTTGGCCAGTCACATCATCGGAGTTAGCACATTGCAGTGTAGTGGCCTCAGCCTGGACAGATCCAAGCCAGTCTCTTTCTTCTGCCAATTCTTTCCGAGAAAGTTGTTCTGAGATGGCTGTGGTTCAAACCAACATAAGGCACACAGCAGCCACACACCAACAAAACAACAGGTCTGTCAGACACGTAGAGTCAAGGTCAAGCATAGTTTCTGACGGAAAGTCCGATGGTGCAAACAACGTCGTGAACAGAGTTGCTTTTCCATACATTGCAAAGAAGAGGAACAAGAAGAACAGGAAAGTGAATGATATTCAAGGAATTGGGAAAGAGAACGGTGCACAAATAAAAGATATGATTACCCACCCAGCAAAACCATCCAAGAAAGGAAAAGCCACTGGAAACAGATGGGTGGCTCCACCAAAAGACATTTTTAAGCCAGCAGTTAAGGTAAGGTATGATTTATTTTCAGTGTTCCGGGATATTGTTTAATTTAATAACTATTCATTTATTTAATAAATAAACGTTCATTATATTAGACATTTGCGTGCATAAAAATATTACTGTTGAGACAGTCGGATATATTTGACTTATGAGATACGTCTAAATAGAATTCAAGTGTGAATTTTTAAAATAAATCAAACAAAAAATTGTAATGGTTCATTTTATAAAATAAACTAGGAAAGCAAAGAAAACAAAAAAAAAACTTTTAAAAAACTTATGTTTTTCATGTTTAGTTCTGTGATTGCAGGCTTTAGGAGAGTTTTCAATGATCGGTGATGGTGATCGAGTGATGGTATGTCTGTCAGGAGGCAAAGACTCCCTCTCTCTTCTCCATACCATCCATCAGTACCAGTTCTACTGCCGAGACAAGGTACATATCAACCTGGGTAAAACATTCACTCTCATACCCAATACACTCACACACACACACACGCCCGCACATACATACATGTACAAACTCATGTCTGCACATGCAATTATAGACTTCTTCTCTCTTCTCCACTCCATGCATGGACACCAGCTGTTCTGTAAAACAAGATATTCATCAGCTTCCCTTTGATGTTGACTAGTGTTAAATCTGTTAGTCAGCCTTTGAAAGGTATGAAGAAAATTTAATTATTCCCATTATTTAAAGGATTTTACTTCTCCGCAATGGCCAGTTTCTTCCTAGTTGTGCATGGATCTACCCCTTTGTGGAGACTGTTGATGAACACTTGTCATGCAGATCAGTATGGTCATTTATCTATTTTCATTGTCAGACCTATTGAAATCCGGCTCATGATTGTTATTTTTTTCTGATAATATTTAATTCAGAACTTAAACACCTTGTCATTAAGAGCAGAAAATGTTGCCATTATCAATATATATTTATATATAGCTATTATTTCCAAATTAAGTTGTTGTTTGTTTGTTTTTCTTTTGGTACACAAGGGATTGTGGTGACTTGGTGAACTGAGTTTCTTATTTATTTAGGCATGGTTTCAGAAATGATGAAACAATGCTGAAGACCCTTGTCTGCAAATTTGTCACGACACAGGGGGAGGATGGAGTGAGTGAATGGTTCTGCTCGTGGTATTTTGGCTGCCGTTACCCACCTCAATCTGCAGCAGAAAGACAATTTTTTGTTTGAATTAGAATGTTTTTGTCTCTAGCTCTTTGTATGGGTATGGTTTCATATTTATGATATTTCAGGGCATCAAGTTTGACCTGGGAGCAGTAACGGTGGACCCGCAAACCCCGTCCTACGACCCCAGTCCTCTTAAAGACTATCTGGCTTTGTTGAGAGTGCCTTACTTCTATGAATCACAGTGTGAGTCCTGATTTTTTGAATTTATTTATTTTTTAATCAGAATAGAATTAGATATATAACTTACAGATGAGTTAAAGAGGTTGGAGGTTGATTGAGCTAAAACATACCAGATGATATATTTTTCTGAAAGCTTTGTTAGTAGTCACATGTCAATTCAGTGCCTTTCACCACATTGAGCCCTCTGCATGCCTTAGAGCATGATGAGAGAATGCACTAGTGTAAAAAGAAACAATCAATATCCCCATGAGTTAATCAAACGTAAGTTCATTCTCCAATGTTGATTTACACAAGAATAAATGTATTTTTGTTTCTTGATGCAAGCAATTGTGTTGTTGTTGTTGTTGTTGTTGTTGCAATTTTGGGCCTGCTTTTGGCATTCATGGATTTGAAACTTTAAGAGTTAAAAGCTTGCTTGCAGGAGACACAGAAAATAAAACCAAACAAGTCCTAACCATTCCCTAATGTTCACCTTTATTTAAATGGCTTCCTGAGGGTAAAACGTTACAGCATACAATCTATAAAATATAAAAGTACTAAACATGTTTGTGTGATTGATGTGTGTTCGCTGTGTATTTGAGAGCATGGATAACATGTTAGTCTGTATGTTGGTACAGATCGCCACACTTTGAGTCCGATTGTTGATTTGGGCTAGAGTGTGCATATAGCATTCAGTATTATAGTATTGTTGCTTGTAA
This sequence comes from Oncomelania hupensis, assembly GCA_036898135.1. Taxonomy (NCBI): domain Eukaryota; kingdom Metazoa; phylum Mollusca; class Gastropoda; order Littorinimorpha; family Pomatiopsidae; genus Oncomelania; species Oncomelania hupensis. The sequence goes on along the minus strand of CM072518.1, from coordinate 52,026,667 downwards.
ATTCTTTGTTTTGCAGGCATTATGGAAACAGCTGTGAACTTGCCATATGAGTGTTCGTCCATCTGCAGCTTCTGCAGCAGAATGAAAAGGGGGAGGATCTACGCTGCTGCTCGGAGAGAGGGTTACAACGTGTTGGCCTTAGGCCAGCATCTGGACGATCTTGCAGAAAGGTAAGAGAATTTTTTGTGTTTAACCCAGTAACATTATATTGTTTCCTCTTCAAAGTTTTATCATGTCTACAGCTTCGGTCAACAGGCTTGATCATTTCCTTTCATGTTCTTCAGCAATACTGATTTTCAGATAAGTTCAAAGGAAATTTTCTGAACAAACGAAAAACGCCCAGACATCTGTGTTTTTGACTTTCATTGCCTCAGAGTTGTGTATGCTTGAATCACAATCAGAAATATAATTATATACAATGATGCTAATGTATTGTAATTATTATTGTTGTTATTAATGTTTTAGTCGTTGTTTTTGAAATTGCTTGTCTGCTTGGTTTTATTTCAGCTTTATCATGTCCCTGTTTCACAACGGTAGTTTACGAACAATGAAAGCTAATTACACTATTGAGTACGTATTGTTTCTTCTCTCTTTTTTTTTAAAATCTCTGTTTTATAGAGTTTTAGATTTTGCTGTAAATTTGAAGGAAAGTAAAACTTTGTAATGAAGGATTGTAAGGCATGTGTGGTGAGACCTAATTATAAAAGTTTTTTTTTTTTTTTTTTTGGCATGTATTACTGTTTTCACCTGCTACAGCACCTTTACTATACTACATCCAATCTACTATTTTGTGAAAGAACATTGAAGTTTATGGTCCACACTCATCATTGGTGATCTATGGTCTACACTCACCATTGGTGATATGGCAGATGAGGATAACCATCCCATGGAAGAGGGGATAGGGACCTAAATCAACACTGAACCACCAGAGTAATCACACTGTTAAAATGGACCTACTATATTGTTTGGCATTCGCTCACCATTGAGTGATAGTTACACAGGAAATTTTACATAATGTTTGAAGCTTTGGCAATTGTTTTGTTGTTGAAAACATTGACATAAACTGGAGTATTGAAGCGATGTTAAAATTCTAGATAGAAAACTGCTTTGCTTCATATGACTAAAATCCTCTTGTTGGTTTTGAATCGTTTGATTTTTAATGCTACTTCTGATTTCTTGATTTCAGGGAAGGTGACTTGCGAGTGATTCGGCCGTTTGTCTACGTCAGAGAGAAAGACCTCAGAATCTTTGCCGAAAAGGTAACATTGAGGTCTTTTGTCATCCCGCACACAGAGCATGCCTTAGTGGCATGAAGTCATGCGCTATATTATTATTATTATTATTATTATTATTATTATTATTATTATTATTATTATTATTATTATTATTATTATTATGAACAGTTGAAAATACCTAATTTTGACAGCTCTAACCGTGTACAATAAATATACAATAACACACACAAGGTCAAAGCAAGTGCAACAACCAGCATACGAGTGTGAGTGATGGGTTATGAAGATTTTAAATTTATTTAGACAGGAAAGACCACACACCCACAACTCTCAATAGAATAAAAGAAGAGTGAAATCATTTACAAAACTAAAATAAAGAAGAAAAAATATATTCAACAACTTTTATTGATATTTCTTTTATTTCTATGTCATCGAGAAAGGGCAAGGGGGTGGTACACTGGGATTTCTTATATTAAAATAAACAATATTAACATAACCAAAAACTAAATAAATAACTTGTGTTTCTATTTTATTTCTATTCCTATCTTTACTTTCTGTGTCCTCAAAAATACCACAATAGCCTAATCCAAACACATTAAGCCAACACTAAGACTAAACCCCAAAATGAAACTTAACTACTTATAAACTAAAACACTTTTACACTAAACCCAAAACAACCCAAAGTTAACAAAAACTAACCAAAAAAACTAACAACTAACAAAAACTAAAAAAAAAAACCAAAAAAAAACGCTGCTTAGGCGAAACCTGTAAATGCAACCAAAAATCTGGCATCAGTTACAATACATGACGAAACTTCTAGATTCTGAGCACAGCACATGGTCTGTTATCAACATTTTTAACATCAAATTATGCAGAAATATCGTCAAATACACAATCAAAACTGTTATTTTTGCATATCTGGTACCTTCAACTATAAAATGCAATAATTATACAGCATGTCTCAATAAAAAAAACAACACAAAAATTACCTTTTTGTGAGCAGGGACGGAACTGCAAATTATGTTATTATCGCCATTCAGAAGAGAAAATGAAGTCTCTAAAGCGTGCCCAAAATGTTAACAAAACAATCATATAAACAACTGTTATTATAATTAACATAACGCACCATTTCTAATTTTAAAAAAAAACAACAACAAATATTTTCATATTATAAACAATACAAAAATAACTCGTTTATTGTCGCCAAAACTAAAATTATTGAGAGAGAATAATATCCAAAAAACATAACTCTTGCCAACTATAAAATAAGAAAGGCTGCGGTTAACTCCCATATCGATTTTCATAGATACTAGGTCATCTACCACACGAGTTATACGTTAACAGTTAACTGTTGATAGTAAAGAAATTAATGTTGATCAGGGTTTTGGTTTATTTTATGCTTGTTTCAGAACAAGCTGCCTGTAATAGCAGAAAACTGCCCTGCCTGTTTTGAAGCTCCAAAGGTAAGAATACATGTCACATTTTCATTTTTAATTTTTCTAATTTAAGTTAATGGCTGTTCCGTATTTAAAACAGAAAAGAGCAAAGAAACAACTTTTGCTTATATAAATGGCCAGGCATTTCAAGTTTTCATTTCATCATCCGCAAAGACTTCGCAGTTCATATAAGTTTATGTTGCTCTGCTTTACCTAATGCAATCCCTCATAATACTGTGATTATTTATTTACTTTAAATTTTTCCTTTTCAGGAAAGACATCGTACAAAGCAGCTGTTGGCGTCACAAGAGATTTTGTTTCCCACACTGTACAATTCCATACTGTCAGCCATCAAACCTGTGATGTCTGTGCCACGGGCAACGACCATCTCCAATCTTATCGCCACATCTGACCCGCAAGATGATATGGATATTTAGTTGGACTGAATTTAGTAGTCAGGTTATTAATTTTGTGAGACCTGCCAGGGCCTTAACACAGTTGGGATGGAGTGGGGTAGGTGTTACAGTATTGTTTCTTGTTTATTGGATTGTTCTTGTATCGCATTTTTTTCTAGATTCTTCTGCCTGTACTGGCCCAAAGCAGGATTTCACTGACGCTGCACAAGGCGCGTCTATATTGGCGCGGGTTGCTTCCCCTTTTCAATACTGGCTGATTTTCACGAGTTACTAAAAGAATATTATTTGAAAAAAAAAACAAGAAATGTAGTAGAGACTATAGTTTAGGTCCATAAAGATATTAGAATGGACTAACCAGTAGCCAAGTTTGATAGAATTATCTGTGCTATTTACCAATTTACATTTTTTTAAAAAAATTAAAATAAAACCTTCTCTCCAATCCACTCGTTTTTAACCCCCTTCTCCCTCTCTTCGCCTCCCCCACCCCTCAATGTGCACATCCGAGTCACACAGAATAAGCTAAAAACAGGGTAAGGGAGGCAAACATTGAATAATAGACGTTTTCCCTGATTGTTGTGGAAAACAGTGTTATCTCCCTCTATCTCCCTCTATTTGTAGCGGTACCTACAAGCAGGAATTACGCATCACCTTCATCACTTTCTTCTTCACCACTTTGTCCACTAGTAACACTTTTAGCGTCCCCCTCCATGTTAAAGCCCGCTCTCTTTGAAATAACAGTAGTCAATGCCAGACGAGCGTTGCAAGCGTACTCAAAAATAAAAATAGAAGAGGTTTTTCCACCTTAGTTTCCTGTACTCTGTTGAGTCTTCACACTGCGATTTTTAACAGTAGAAGTACGCATATGCGTCTGTCAGTATGCAAGCGTTGTGCGCTGGCCCTGTGCAGTAGCCTAGCAAAGTATAGGAAGAGTTAAAGCACGTCTTATGCCACAGACAACCCAAAAGAACCTATAAGATTGAGGGGAAGAGGACCTACTACTTTCCCAGTGTGCTTATGTAGCTGACACTCCCCCGTCAAGGATGTCAAGTCAACAGATCTTTATTACCAACAATGGAGAATTCATACACCCCACATAACAAATTTACAGTTCATTTCAATTAGTTGACAGAACCCTTCCTATGATGCGGAGATAATTAAGATAATTTTCTATTAATTATAATAGTGTGAGGGTATGAACATAATATAAGTATTAAATTACTCAGAGCAGAAGCTACGTAAGGAACGCGGTTTATGTTTGCACACAGCGTCAGCATATCAGCATTAGGATCTTTAAAAGCCTGGGTGATGGAAAACATGTGTGCACTAACTAGTCCTCAAGTCAATTTCTGAACAAAACTTTGTTTAAAACTGGCTAGACTGCAACCTTAGATATTACAAATACTTTTGGCAATGAATTCTCATTCCCTCTCGGGAAGTTAAGGTTCCTTTCCACCAGCCAAACTGTGGATTTTTTGTTCACACGAAGACGTTTTTTTTTGTTTTTTTTTCTCAGGCCTTTATTCAGACGTCTTCTAACACTTTTGGAAAATCAGTTCCTTGATTTTCGACAAGCCCAAATGCTACACTGGTCGCGGGCTAAGAGTACAGCGAAATGGTCGTTTGTATCTAGGGTACTGATCCGCAAATGCAAAATCAATGGCAGCAGAGAAAGGGTGATAGACCTTTTCCTATGGTTCCCTCATTTCCATGGAGGATTGATTGATTGATTGATTGATTGTTGCTTTAGGTCCAGCGGACTCTTCCGAGCCAAATCAGGACCGGACAACCCCCGATCCGCATAAAAGATCTGCTGAAACAACCCTAGTGGGAAAATTGAACGCCCTCCACCGGCCAGTCACTTTACAATAAAGACATCCCACGCAGGGGACGCCTGAGGCTTTACCCCAACTACTCGAACCCCCGGTTACAAAAACAAAATAGAATACAAACATCATTATAAATTATCAACAAAACATATACATATAAAATGCCTATATTGCTAAATAATACAATCATAGGAAGCCCTAGTGACCACCCGGCAGAAAGCGTCCAACACTCCCAAGCTGATCCAACAGACCTCATACACAAACAAGGAGTCTTGTCCAGGAAGAGTTTTCAAGAAAAAAGGTAGGTCATTGATCTAGCGAAGAAGAAGATAGTATAGCAGAGTGATAGGACAGAGCAGGAATGGGAAAGAGTAAATGAGGAAGACAGCGACAGTGGGAATTTAAAGCACTAAATTTCCATAAAGTGGGGATACTATTTATACTGAAAACCCCCGGCACTCCAACGGGGGGTACTGTTGCCGCAGTGAATCTGTCTTGCCTACAAAGGCAAGACAGGTTTTCAACTGGGGCTTTCACTTTTCCCTTTATAGGTTTGAACAATCTACAGTGGCAAGATTGCTCATGACCCCAAGGGGTTCCTTGGAGGATAAGCATCTAAAAAGGATGAACTCCAGTCCTATGTATTTAGGCGAGACACCTTCTACTCGTGTTCTGCACACACCTTTGGCCTCCCTAGTCCTCGAGGCATTTCTTCGTATGAAGGCGTAACAAAGTCAAAACGAAACAGATTGTCCAGTCACAGGGGAATCGTGAACAAGGTCTTGTCCCTGTCAATCTTTTTCGCAGAATCTGACTGAAGAGGCGATTTGGGATAGGTTAGTGGAATAGATGCATGTCAGGAAGCGGCGAAGACATACTTCTGTAGGAAATTTATGGACTGGGTGTGGTGAGGTGTATTTTGTTATTTAGCGGCGATTGTAACATTTATAATAAATGATCTCAAAATTCTCTCAAAATGGCTAGCACTTTACAGCAGTCATTAAGGAGCATTACATTATATTACATGATTATTGCTTTAGGTCCAGCAGACTCTTCCGAGCCAAATCAGGACCGGCATAAAAGATCTGCTGAAACAACCCCAGTGGTAAAACTGAAAGCTCTCCATCAGCCAGTCACTTTACAATAAAGACATCCCACGCAGGGGACGCTGAGGCTATACTCTAATTTATTGAACCCCCGTTTACAAATACAAAATAGAATACAAACATCATTATAAAATATCAACAAAATACATACATAGAAAATGCCTACATTGCTAAATAATAACATCATAGGAAGCCCTAGTGACCACCTGGCAGAAAGTGTCCAATATTCTCACGCTAATCCAACAGACCTCAAGCACAAATAAGGAGTCTTGTCCCGGAAGAGTTTTCAAGAAAAAAGGTAGGTGACTGGTGTAGCGAAGAAGAAGATAGTATAGCAGATTGATAGACCAGAGCAGGAATGAGAAAGAACCATTTAGGAGCAAGGAATAAAACAAGAATAGGGAGGCAAGTTGCATTAACATCAAAAAAGGTAATTAATTATCCTGCTTTCAGAGGTGGACAAAAAGTGCGACATATGGCTTTGAGTATATATCGATTACTTCAGAATGTCCTGGCATCTGCAGAATTGTGGTTCACTGTACAGTTATTTTGTTGGTGTTTGATTTGTATGAAGCGCCATTTGTAAATTAAATGGTTATTGTCATTATATTTATAGAACATACATTTTACCTGTATAAAAGATATGGTATAATTATAAAATGAATTATATACCTATAAAATACATTCTATAGCAATACAACACTTTTTATAGCTATAAAGCAACATTTTTATAGCTACAGACTACATTTTACGATATACAAGAGATCATACACAAATCGTCACGCCGTTTGTAAATATTAAACACAAAAAAACTATTTTATTTATAAACAAAACATTTTATAAGTAACCAATTCATTTTATCTATAAACAAAACATTTTATAAGTAACCAATTCATTTTACCTATAAACAAGTCATTGTATCTATAAACAAGTCATTTTATAGCAAAAACGATCTATAAAACTTCCTTTTATCTGTAAACAATTCATTTTATAGCAACAACGAGCACTTATATCTATAGAATACATTTTATAACACTTACAATGAATTGTACCTGTAGCATGCATTCACGACAATTATTTTACAGTCGGCGCCTTACAATAATTTTATACTAACTTTCTCATTGTATAACTGCTTCTCTCCCTTCGATTATTTTTATTTTGTAACGTTCTAAGCGACCCAAAGTTGCTATGCGGTGCGCAAAGATGGCTGACGGTTTTTTTATTCCGTTTTTTTCTTTTTTTTTTAAACTAAAATTTACATTCAACCAATTCAACGAAAAAAGGCCCCCCCTCCTGCACGTATGCGCTGGGCTCTCGCCTTTTCATGTGGAAGTGACGTTGCATAAGCTAAATTTAGATAGCTACGGCACGTGTAGGGATTCCCGCTAGGCCTATATCGACTTCCCGCGATGTCAACAATCTCCAAGGTAACAGTTACGATGGAAGCTGGTTTGCCTTCGTGCTTATCGATAGTTTTTCAAGACGACCAAAAAATAATTGGAACAGTCGAGACTGACAATGATGTCGCTGATGTTTTATCAGCATTTCACTAGTATGGTCCTCGCCAATTTATATAGTACACTAGTATGGACCTTGCCATTTTTTGTAGTAGACTTTAATGGTCTTTACCATGTTGAGTCGCTTAGAAGTTTACAAGTAGTCTACACGAGGATGGAGTTGCTTCCCTGGGATCAGCAATTCGAAAGTCAGTATAAAATTAATGTCATGCGCCGAATGTAAAATAATGCTCCGAATGCATTCTACAGGTAAAATGCATTGTATATATTATAACATTTATTTTATAGATATAAAAGCTCTTTGTTGTTATGAAATGAATTGTTTACCTATAAAATGAATTGTTTATGTATAAAATGTAGTGTTTAGAGATAAAATGAAGTGTTTAGAGATAAAATAGTTTTTCGGAATCATATTTACAAACGGCGTGATGATCGCGTATGATTTCTCTTGTATATTGTAAAATGTAGTCTGTAGTTATAAAAATGTTGTTTTTAGCTATTAAAAGTTTTGTATTGCTATTGAATGTATTTTATAGACATAGAATTCATTTTATAAGTATACAATATCTTTTATACAGGTAAAAGGTATGTTCTTTAGATATAATGACAATAATGATTTAATTTACAAATGGCGCCTCATAGATTTGACTGTAAGTGTAAAGAATATTTCCGCTTTATTGGTTGTTGGCATCGATGATGGCGTTGATAATGATGATATTTGTGACTATGAGGATGATATTTATGATGACGAGTATTAGTTTTATGATGAGTTTTATTTTCGTAAGAGTTTAGTGTTAATTTTGTGACTAGTGTTATTTAAAAAAATAACAAACTTTGATTGTGTGTTTATTGTTTGCCGCTAGTACTGATGCAGTATTATCTTTTCTAATGATGAAGAAAAAGAGCCCTGGGAAAAAGAAGATACGTGTCTTGAATCCTTTATCCTTTATTTATAAAGTAGCTAAAAAAAAAAAAACTACTAAACAAGAAAAACATATTTATGGTGCAATTTTTTTAATTGCGCTCTTGTAAAATCTGCAATACAATACAAATGGCAAGAAGATTTTTCAAAACAAATGTTATAATTATCATCTAACTCTGCAGCAGTTTGCTGGATATCAAAATATGAAGATGAAAAGGTAGCATGGCCTTGTACAAGAAAAGTTAAAAGTAAGATTAAACAAGACAAGTGTGTAATATATTTAATACGAAATTCATGCATCGCTTTTTAATATAAATCACTTGAACGTAATACATGTTTTATGGTCAGGCAGATAATGACGATTATGCTTGATGACGATGATTGACATTGAGGATGATACTACTACTACTACTACTACTAATGTTATGGTCAGATAGAAAATAATAATAATAATGATAATGATACGTGGATTTATTAATTGCACATATTTCACAGAGTATAAACAAATACAGTGGAACCTCCAGTATACGACCGTCCAAAATCTGAGAAAAAAAGGTCTTATAATAGAGGTGGTCTTATACCGGAAACAAGGGGTGGGAGGGGGGGGGGGTGGTAGGGTCAGGCTCGGAGGGGTATGTAGTCATAATTTTCACACTCACCAGCATTGATTCTCTGACAAAGAAAACTGTAAAACATGAAATTTACAAGTCTGCAGTTGGCAAACTTCTGTAGTAATGTGAGATATTTTGTATGATTATCGTTCAACTTTAAATTGTTATATTATATGTTTGTGTACATGCGTGAGAATGGCTGTATGGTCTAAAATTACATAAGGGAAAAGACGTTAAAATAAATTATTGAATTGAATAGCTTTGTCTTTTATTCACAACTTCAAAAATAGAAAACAGTAATTCCTTCAGACATTTTGAACAGGGAAAAACTTTCTCTCTGCCAAACTCAAAACTTTCCTCTTGCGCGACGCCATTTTAACAAGCCAGTGTAGGCGAGTAATGTCCCTTACTTGCGAACCGGAAATAGCAGACAACAGCAGGCGTACACTAACATGAGAGAAAAAACGAAAGGTACAGACAACAAATTAACTGATATCTCTTTTAAATTGCCTAAGACGGTCGTATAAAGGGCTTAAGACACGGTCGCTGGTCGCATAAACGAGGTTGTCGCATACCAGAGGTCATTTATTATTGGAAGTGAATCCGTCAGAAGTTTTCAGGTCACATAACGGAGGGAGTCGTGTACCAGAGAGACGGATACCGGAGGTTCCACTGTAATACAAGGCGCATGGTCACATAATTATGCAAACATTTCATAATTATGATAAATCCCCAGAATTCTACAGGTTTTTGCTTTAGTCATCTGTACAGTTTACTTCATTAAGAGCGTGCAGTTGGGATTGGTTGAATAAATCATGTCGATTTTGATTCAGAAACAACAATGGTTTTGTTTTTCATTCAAGCTCGAACAGTTTTGTGTTTTTGTCTTCTGTGTCCTTGACTTTGCCGCTGTTTGTGTTAAAAGGCGGCTTTGCTTTTCTCACTTAAAATCTTCGGTCCTGCGATGTCGAAGTCACGTTTGTCTTCATTTGTGTTGTATAACTCTGTGGTAAGGTTTTGTCCAGCGTTTATGTGAAAGTTTCACTGTCTTTGACATTCAAATGATCCTTCGCAATTTCATTACCGTTGCCCTGTACCGTTTTGTCCTCTGTGGCCTCTGTCTTCTTTGTTTGTCTTCCATGCTTTGGTCGGCAAGAAATAATGATGTCTGTGAGGTCCAATACAACTACGGTTGCCCCTGTCAACACCAGAAAGAGGACGCCCACCCAACCGATCCCCACTGCCGAGGGTCTATTGTCTGGAGCGCTAGTGACTTTGCGGACAGATCTAGACAGTTGCGTTTTATCCACTTTGAGTTCCTTCTGGACTGTGGCGGCCGTGTCTTTCGCTAGCTGCTGAAGCTCCTCTTTAGTGAGATGACTGTTGTCGTTGTGTTTGCAGAAGCAGATGGTAAAACCACTGCGTCTGATGGCAGTTGCAGGCGTGTAATTAGCGGTAGTAAAGCTGGTGAAGGCCGCTGTTGTGGTTGGTAGGATCACAGTAGTAGTAGTAGTAGTAGCTGCACTCACCGTAGTAGTGGTTGACAGCAGAAGCTGAACTGCACACAAAAAGGAAGACCTTACATTCCCACTCATGTGCTTCAGTGATAGGCCAACCTCTATCAGCTACAACGACAGCCACAGACAATAACGCGAAACGTCAGTTTAATTCATGAATGAGTGAACATTGCAGCTTTAAAAAAAAAAAAAAAAGATACCGCTAAGATGGCAAGTGAAAAGTGGCCATGTTTATTTTGCCTACCGCGGGATTTTAACCTGGGTCATCGGTGATCCATGCTAACCGAACTCTCTACCACGGCGCTGCGGCGGTGGATCAGCCCAAAGTTCATATCAACAAATTCTGAATGTTCTCTCGGAATCTGCCGTCATTCTGTCACGTCTCTGTTTTTGAGTACAACAAGCATTATTTTAAAGGAGTCTCCTCCCTCCTTCACTTTCAGTAAGCTATAGGCACATTTTTACGGACGAGTGATCGAGAGGACTTCACACTGTGTGTGCTATTACTAGTGTGCTAGTTAAATGTACGTTAACCTGAAGGCACAATGCTCATTGCTAACAATATCAAAGTAGAGAAAAGCTATACTAGATCATACTGTTTGGTTATTTCTATTTATTTATTTGTTTAATTTGTTTATTCAAAATTTACCATACTCACGGCTGATAGACACAGCGATCAGTGTAAGGATGCTGTAGTCGATTCGACAGATGAAAGTCCTCGGCGCCCTCAGTGCTGTTCCCAATATACGTTTTAACCGATGGAAACCGCTGCAGGGAACCACGTGACCAACATGGCGGCTGAAATAACCAATAGGATTGAAGGGTGTTGTACACGTGACAGCGTCTTTGTTGATACTCATTGGTCCATCGCTGTGCCTAATGCTCACAGTCTTCTCCATTGTCTTTCTGTTGTGCACAGGGTAAGTCTGCAAAACAAGCTGAAATTATAATAATCATCATCACTGACGTCATCATCATCATCATCATAATCAAATCGTAAGGTTTCCGCATAAATAGTTTTCCAACTTTGTGGAAATTTAGTGCTTTAAATTACCACTGTTCTTTCTCGTTTCTAATCTGTTCTATAAATCTACTATCTTCTTCGCTAAACCACCAACCTTCTTTCTTGAAAACTCTCCCCAAACTCCTCATTTGTGTTTGGGGTACCCCCGTTGGGGTGCCGGGGGTTTCATTATAAATAGTATCCCCACTTTCTGGAAATTTAGTGCTTTAAATTCCCACTGTCGCTGTCTTTCTCATTTGCTTTTTCTCATTCCTGCTCTGTTCTATCAATCTGCTATACTATCGTCTTCTTCGCTAGACCAGTCTCCTACCTTTTTTCTTGAAAACTCTTCCGGGACAAGACTCCTTGTTTGTGTATGAGGTCTGTTGGATCAGCTTGGGAATATTGGACGCTTTCTGCCAGGTGGTCACTAGGGCTTCCTATGATGTTATTATTTAGCAATGTAGGCATTTTATATGTATGTGTTTTGTTGATAATTTATAATGATGTTTATATTCTATTTTGTTTTTGTAAACGGGGGTTCGATAAGTTGGGGTGAAAATGGTCACTAGGTTTTTTTAATGGTATTATTATTTAGCAATGTAGGCGTTTTCTAGATATGTGTTTTGTTAATATTTTATAATGATGTTTATATTCTATTTTGCTTTTGTAAGCGGGGGTTCGATACATTAGAGTAAAGACTCAGCGTCCCTTGCATAGGAACCCTATCCTATCCTCTTCCGTAACTCGAAAGTCGTTGGGGCGCCACAGATAATCGTTTAACCAGCGTACTCCATCTTTCTTTGTCCTCAGTAGTCCTCATGGCTTCACTCGGTGTCAAGCCAGTCCATTCTAGAAAGTTGTCTTCCCATCTGTTTTTCTGTCTCCCTCTTTTTCTGCTTCCTTGCACCGTGCCTTGCAGGCTGGTCTCTGTAAGACCTGATGCTCTGGTGATGTGGCCATTAATTAATTTATTTATTTATTGGTATATTTAGTTTTGTATTCTTTTTAATATCTTCATGTTCTTTTTAACAGAAGTAGTAGTAGTAGAAGTAGTAGCAGTAGTAGTAGTCGTATTAGCAGTAGCGTTCTAATTCTTCTCTGTATCGTTGTTTCCTTTCTTTCTTGCTTGCGTCCTCTCTTCATTAGTGCTTTGTCTCTCTCCCTCCCTCCTATCTCTTTCTTTTTCTCTTTCTTTTCTCTTCTCCTCTGCTCTCCCGTCTCTCTTTCTCCGTCTGTCTGTCTTTCTCTCACACGCAGCACACATACACACCTCTATCTCCACCCCTCCCCCGCACAAATTTATTAACATTTCTTGATCGTCTTCACGTACGTCTTTCAAATGGCGGCAAGAGTGGTAAACAATTAGTCCGATCCTGACTTCAGGGAACTAGTTTTGGGAGACCGATTTCTCTGTGACAGCCAATTGCTTGAACAGTTCTCTGTGCTAGCAAGAGTAGTGCATAACTATTAAAAACTGTCCATTTTCCTTTCAGCTCCAAAGGATCGATCCAACGCATGCGTCGAATCTTTCATAAATGAAAGGCACCTATAGCTTTGGTGACGTCATTGCCTGTCTTCCGGGTTATGCGACGAGTCTGGGTCAGCAATCCACCCCATGGCTCCAGGTCAAACCGTGCACGTGCGCACAGTTCACCGGGAGAGGGATACGTTCTCGGGATTGAAGGTAATGAAGTCGCGATAACTGCTACAGAGGGTATAGCTTAAATTTCCTTTTGCGGTGGAGAACAGAGGGTTACTTTCTGTTCGCGATGGGAGCAGAGGGTATCTTCCTGTTCGCGATGGGGAATAACAATAATAATAATAATAATACAGGATGCTATACGCGCCTTTCCCCAAATCATTCAGGCTCAAAGCGCGGCGATCTATACCAACATACACGCTCACCTGTCTCATCCACCCTCACACACACCAAACACACATCCATCACTCAAACAGGTGGTGTAAAGGCAGGGAAATCGCTATTAGAAGATGGAAAGAAAATCGATTTTTTTATTTTTGAACTTTTTTATATTGACTGCGTCTTGTACCATTATTGAAGGGTATCTTCCTGGTCGCGACTGCAGCGGGTTCCACTATTTACTCGCGACCTCAAGCGGTGACGTGACGGCCACTGTTTTCGTCAATTCCGGTGTGATTGGAGAACCCGAAAATTTATGATTCGGAGCCCTGCTCAAAACGTCCAGTGTACCAACGTTGTAATGTTTGATATTTAATTATGTGGAAAGTGAGGCTACTATGTAAACAAGTAATGGAAATCGGATGCTGTACGAGAGCTGTGGTGGAAAGGAATTCAAACTCTCCACGGGACTTCCTGTGCAGGGTGACGAGTAATTAGTGGAACCCCGATTGCTGCCGGCAATCGATACTTTCTTCCTCGCGATCTAAATAAATGTATTATGTAAGCCATTAGGAATGCCCAAGCATGCATTAAGCCTTTCAGCTTGGATTTCATGGTTACAGTGGCAAAAACTATTATACACTTCCACGATCTTCCGCAGTAGTTCAGTTGACGTTGAAGTTCTTAGCTTTCAACAAGTTTGACCGTGAAATTTCATAATGGAAGTGGCCCTTTTGAAGGCTTTGTATTTTAAAATACGCTTCGTTGCTGTGAAAATAATAAACTTTTGAATGCAGTCAGGTATCAATTGTTCTTTTGTGCTGTGCAAGACCCAATATGTCTGCCTGTTTTTCGCTCTGTCTGCCCGCCTGTCTATCTGTCTCTAGTTATCGTTATCCCTCTTTCCCCTCCCTCCCACCTACTTCTTATTCACGCACATCCTCTTCTCAACCACCCACCCCTCTCTCTCTCTCTCTCTCTCTCTCTCTCTCTCTCTCTCTCTCTCTCTCTCTCTCTTTCTCTCTCTCTGTCCATCCATTTTATCTGTACAAAATATGTTCTAATAAAAAATAACCCGATGTCGGCTCAAAGATTTGTACAAACATTGACATAATGTATACAATGACGCACAAGCGCCGGAAATACACGACTGCTGCAAGTTCGTGCACTGTTTCACGTTAAGAACAACTTAACCACGGAACGATAATCTCTTCTTCTTTCTTTTTTTAAATAAAAGTTTGAATTGTAACACTAGAATTCTAACATTTTCACTCATGCAGTCTTGTCTTTGACTTACAGTCTGTTAATGTAAGATAGTAACTTAATACAATACGAATTTGAAATTGAACGGGGTTTGAAAATAGACTAAGCCTATTTATGACTTTTGGATGTTGGAATGAATCACTGTTGAATCGATTGAGTCGCCTTCTTTCAGGAGAAATCTTCTAGTTCGTTCATATAGATTTTCTCTGAGAGGAGTTTGAGATCCTGATATGAAAGTATTTCCCCCGTGGGGATCAAGGGTGCCGGGGGTTTCAGTATAAATAATAAGCCTATGCCCACTTTCTGGAAATTTAGTGCTTTAAATTCCCTCTGTCGCTGTCTTTCTCCTTTGTTCTTTTTCACTCCTACTTTGTTCTATCAATCTACTATACTATCTTCTTCTTCTTCGCTAGACCAGTCACCTACCTTTTTTCTTGAAAACTCTTCCGGGACAATACTCGTCATTTGTGTATGAGGTCTGCTGGATCAGCTTGGGAATATTGGACGCTTTCTGCCAAATGGTCACTGGGGCTTCCTATGATGTTATTATTTAGCAATGTAGTCATTTTATATGTATGTGTTTTGTTCATATTGTATTATGATGTTTGTATTCTATTTTGTTTTTGTAAACGGGGGTTCGATAAATTAGAGTATAGCCTCAGCGTCCCCTGCGTGGGATGTCTTTATTGTAAAGTGACCGGCTGGTAGATTGCCTTCAGTGTTACCACTAGGGTTGTTTCGCCAGATCTTGTATGCGGATCAGGGGTGAGTCCTCTTTCACTTCTCTGGTCCTGATTTGGCTCGGAAGAGTCCGCTGGACCTAAAGCAATAACCATGTCATGTAATGTAATATGACAGTATTGAGAGGGACGCGTTTTATAGAGGGGACGCTGTCGTATCCTGAAACGAGCGCCTGTGAGCAGGACACAATAGAGAAGAAATTGACTATTTTATGCCTATGACAAAGACTTTGAATCAGATCGGTGTGTCTATCATTAGACCTACTTACAATCTATTTTTATAGATTTAAAAAAAAAAACCACGTGTTGTGTGTTTCAATAATTGGTCAGATATTAATAGCATGCATAGTCTGATCCTATCGGGACGATTGGACATTATTTTTTCATGACCCCCTCCCCCCTCGCCTGCGCTCTCTCTGTCCCATCTCCTTCCCTCTCACACAAACCGCTGTCTGCGAATTAAGAGAAAACGCCAACACAAAAGTACAAAATGATGAAGTAATGTAAAGAAACAAATAATAAAATACAAAGATAATTTTATATACAAAAAAACATGACTAAATAAATAGTAAATAGATTTTTAAAATCTTTTTAGTTAAAAAACGTTAAATAAAACAAACAAGCAAACACAGAAAAATGCATACAAACGAACAAACACATTTTAAAAGTTAACAGATCGGAAGACATTAAATGAAAGGAGGCAGCAGCAAGCGAAAACATAAACAGAGAAAGAGAGAGAGAGAGCACACACACACTCAGACATGCAAACACACACAGCACACAAACACACACACACGCACTCTTAAATAAATAAAAGAGGTAAAAACAACATCTATGAACAGACAGCTTAAACGAAATGAATCGGTGCTTTAACTGTTTGATATAATTATTGTTATGATACGAGTTAATATAGATCTATAGAGTGTCTTCATAATTTTTGACTGAAATTAATAAAGGAGGTCAGTATAGTTTACCTTGTGCACTGGTATCCAATCTTTTCAACATTCTGTGACACTGATGGCAAAATTCCACTACTGTATTCTACAGGTTAGGATTTGCAGTGGGTTTTTTTTTTCTCTGTACGCGGTTACAACAAAGAGTCGTAAAACAGTGAGTAGGCCTACCACGTTTATGTATGTATGTATGTATGTAGTGATAACTGTGTGTGTGTATAGTGTATATAGTGTGTGAAATATGCGAGCGTGTATGTTGGTAGTCCTACAGATCGACGCCTTTTGGACCTGACTGATGATTTGGAATGGAGAACGTAAATGGCATCCAGTATTAGTATTGTGTATGTATATATGTATGTATGTAGGCTTATGTTTGTATTTGTGTATTTATTTATTTTGTACATAGCCGTCCTAGAGCAATTTAATGAATATGTGATGTGTACAATGTAGGTCTATAGTGGTTTAGTTTAAATAAAACCAAATCTTTTGAAGTCTTCTGAAGGAGTTGCCTGTGAGCTTCCAGCTGCTACTACTACAACGTTCAGACTGGGGCTCTCTATTTTACTATTGTAATGAACGACATTTGGATGGGGAGATAAATCCTGTGAATGTTTGACACTAATGTCGCGAGCCCTACGGTGATGGATAACTACATGAGCTAAGTCGACCTTTGTTCAAAGTGACGATCGGTCTGAATGCGGTCTGAATTTTGATACTACATTATTTGCCTTATTGATTTATTGTTTGAGCGATTGACTGATTAATTAATTGACGGATTGATTGACTGAGGTCTAATTATTCATGATGGAAAACAACTTTTCTAAGTATAATTTTCTTTTCTTTTTTCTTCCATCCTATATTAAGCATATTTTCTTGTTTTTTTAGTTGTTGTTCTTTGCTGCTGGTGTTATTGTTGTTGTTGTGTTGTTTTGGATAATATTGGTCACCCAAGCTCACCACGATGCTCCGGTCCAGCCTTTTCCTTGGCCTGCTCGCGCTTTCGTGTCACGTGACCGGAAGTGAAACGGACACTTTGATAAGCCTGAACAACACCGTTCACCGTCTGAGCTGGACTACTTGATCAACCAGCTCCACCATACCCAGCACAGTGTGGCCAGCGACTAAGTTAAGCTGTCTTGAAAGCTCACCTAATAAGGACTATATCCGAAGATGCTTTCGTAAATTCTAATCTATTAGATCTATTATTTGGCGAAAATTAAACTGCTTACTCCTCGTTTTTAACACAAACGTTAGTATAAACGTTAGTGTTTCCCCGTTTTAGAATTGTTCCTAATTTCGTTCACCTTCCGCATTTTCGCAAACGATTCTTCCGAGCTTGACGACGCCCATCTTCCTCCCTTTCGCTCTAAAGAAGCCATTTCCGCCTTCTGTTTCCTAAAGTAAACCTTCCCTGTATTTAAATATAATGAACTCGCCAAAGTAAGTTGCTGTTTACCAAAAAAAAAAACAAAAAAAAAACAAAAAAAAAACTGGTTGCGCAAATAGTATGGTGAAACAGAGACTGGGACTATACTGCAAACAATCCTGCAAATAATATGAACCAGAGACACAGGTAATGCGCCCTTACTCCTTAGGATGAGAGTACAAACCTAGGTCTAGTCTGTGCGTACACGCATTCCATCGCACGGACTTTTAAGATCCTGACGCTCATGTCCTAGACGGGTGAGTGCCAGCTACACAAATATACCCAGCATGCACTAGGTCCCTTCGCCACCATTCTCGGTAATCCACGATTGTGCTCAGTCGTCTTGGCGGCAGACGATGCGCCTGGTCTATGGCCTAACGCAGCAAATTATATCCTCTATCGCCAAGCGCCTTAAGCTGGAAAAGCGATATATATAAGAATAAATAAATAAATAAATAAATAAATCCAGATGTAAAGTCTGTCACAGTCAAAATACCATGCATTCGATGACGCAAAAGCTACACGACGCTAACGCCACAATCGTCACGCTGATGCAGAAGCTGACGCAAATCAACACTCGGCTGAACAGTTTGGACACTTAATGCCATAGTCAGGTTAACAGCGTCACCCAGAGAATTGGTGAGTAGGCTACATCCTTATTTTCCATCAGCATTGTGGTTGGGTTTTTTTAACCATTGATGGATGGATGGATGATGATTCCCCCCCCCACCCCCAACCCCCCACCCTCCCGTTTATTATCTCTTTCTATCGGGAAATTCTGGGCCGCCTCCCTTGGGGAAGACGTAGTCGCAGCCTGTTGCGCGCCCGAAACCCTACCTACCTAACATTATTTGTGATTTTTTGAAATTTTGCTGGGGGGGCTCAGAAAACCAGAGTACCCGGAGAAAACCCCCGAGACGTTGCCCGAGTCGAAAGTAAATAATAATCGAAGAAACATAACGCCCAGATGCTGGGTCGAACCCACACCTGTCAGGCGCCCAGAGAATTAATGATTAGGCTACCTCCTGATGATGATGATGATGATGATGATGATGATGATTGATGATGATTGATGATTGATGATGATGATGATGATTGATGATTGATGATTGATAATGATGATGATGATGATGATGATGATGATGATGATGATGATGATGATTGATGATTGATGATTGATGATGATTGATGATTGATGATGATGATGATGATGATGATGATTGATGATTGATGATTGATAATGATGATGATGATGATGATGATGATGATGATGATGATGATGATGATGATGATGATGATGATGATGATGATGATGATGATGACTTGCAAGGCGCACAAATCTATGCCGCTGGCAGCATGCCAGACAGCACTTTCAGGATTCCTATTTCAGACGAATGTGGGGCGCGTCCCCCCCTTTACGCCCCCCCCCCTTCATTAAGAACACATTAATTGTCACAGCGCTGCCCCACAATGATTGACCTTTTGCTACCCATACAACATCGACACCAAATGACCAAATTTATGGTAGGTTACACGTTCATTCCTCTGCATCATTTGCTTTTTTGCAGCAATTCGAAGATTTTGTTGTTGAACATTACAGTGGTGATACATTAGATTTTGGATTTGTACAGTTGTAGCTAGATATAACATTATATTTTTGATTGTAAAGATGTATAGCTGTCAAAACATGCAAGGACTTAATTTTTGCCACTTTTGTAAAAGGGATCCTAATGACACAACAAAAATTATATAGATTGCACTTTTCATTTTCCTGTTCGTTTGGTTGTGCAGCATCGTTAGAAAATCGTCCATCTTTCACTGTGCGATTCAACAACGACACGGTCACCAGCGCCATGACACTTGCTGGCTACAATATGGCGGTCGTCTGCTCAAGTTTGACGTTGTGCAGAACAACCAACGGCTATACTACAACCAAACGACTGGCAAGTTTACCGCGCCCTACGCTGGCACTTACGCCTTCTGCATAACCGTAAGTTTTAGTGTTCTTTAGTCTGAAACTAAAACAGTTCCCTTAAAATCTGACCTTGTAGGCGTATAACAAGTCATCGTAGAAGGATAAATGGCGTAAACTTTCGAGAGAAAAATAACAACAACACTTTTTTAAAGTCTGGTAAAATCAGTATGAATAAATCATATCAAGTCCGAGACAGATAGTTGTCTATATATATAGTGCATAAGAGCCCATTGAGAGATCGTCTTCAGTCTGCCTATGCAAGCAGGACAAAATTTCGGCAGGCAAACATTACAGGACTTGGAGGTTTTTCGGAGTTGCATTTATGGGCTGCATGAGATTTTCAAGTAGTTGGAGTAAGTAATACGGTAAACGAATGCATTAGCAACTTTACCGCTGTCTAAGGGGTGCTACTACAGAAGGGTGGTACGTGTGATGATAGATTTGAGAAAGTTCACAAACACTCAGGGTGGGTCCTTCTTGCTCATCAAGAAGCAAAGTCAGAACGTTTACAGTGACTACGTAGATTTTACTTTGGTATCATCACCATCATTTTCATCAACATCATCCTCATCATCCTCTTCATCATCATCTTCATCATCAACTTCATCAACGGGCTTGAGTCTACCTGTAGTTTTTAGAAAGTGAGCCCAGGCATTGTGACTTGAGCCAGGTGAAAATTACAAGCTACTCCACTGTGCTAACCTGGCTGCCTATGTCATTTATACTCCAACATAAATAAATTGTAGACTATGCTAAGTTGCTGCTACTACTTTAACTGTCAGGGCACTCACACAATAGCGGGTGATAAATGATTTATATATTTCGAGAAACAGTTCACTAATAATTTCTTTATGCGCAAATGGACAATTGCGCACGTACCGGTAAATTCTTATTATCACTTGAATTCAAAATATATTCAGGCCTATTAAACAAATAACCAAATCAACCAGTTCATGGTGATTATCAAAACATGGAAAATAACGATTAACGACTATAATTATATGCTTTTTTTTTTTTTTACGTGTAACGAGAGCCCCGTTTCCACTGCTTTTAAGATTTTGCTTGTTTAGTCAGTAGTAAAACTTAGAAGGTTACTGGTAGTCTATAGCAGACGATTAAGGTATAACTGATGTGTACACACACTGCGAACTTGACGCGAGCCGTGTACTGACATCATCGCAGCCTACGATGGTGTTTCGAATTTTACATCCACTTAGATTCTTCATCCAACCGGGACACAGGTAGGTTGGTTAGAACCAGTTCTGGCCGATTCAGGCAAAGCCAGGTAGAGGGTCAGTCTAGTTTGAAACGCTGAGGAGTACACAGTACTCTCTGACAGAATCTTTCCTGAGAAGATTAGACAGCAGTACTTGTTGAATATTCGAATTCAATCAAGTAGCCACGGCCTGACATTGTCAGACAGGTAAATGAACATACTTCTGTTTCATCGTGATGTATTTATATTATTGTTGAATTATGTGTGTGGAATTTGTTATGCACAGAATGAATTGTTAGTCCGACTTTGCGTGACCACGTGGAAGAATCCGACCACGAGGCAAACCTGACCGGTCGACGCCATGTTGTATTATGTACGGACCGACTGTTGTTTAACCTGTATGTATGCTTGCAGACCAGTGGCTGTACCAGAGAATGTTTATAATATTATTATTTCTTTATGTGTATAGTTAGCCACGATTTATATTTAGGTATGTATAGGAAGTTAGAGTGGAGATTCCAGTGGACCACGGACTTAGCAGAATGTTCGTCGCTTATGTATAGAGATGTGGAGCTATCACTGAGGGCTACTTTGGCCTTCAGTGAGACGCTCTGCACAGACCTATTATACAGGGTTGTGCAGAATTTCGTCTCATATGTTACAGACGAGCAGGCGTTATAGCGTGAGTCCAACTCAGCAAAGGACAGAACCTAATCGACGCTTAGAGTTGGCTGCCAAGGCATCTACAGCATTGAGCGCAGATAGCCCAACCGTCGAACCACACAGTCAAAGACGCAACGACAACACAGCATGTCGTAGAAGCGATCTCAATGCAGCGCTTCAACCCCACAGTTAAGTGCAGCAAGAAACAGTGCACTAAAATTCTCTATAAACAGGACCACAGTAGTCCACTCATCAAAGACTTCTGACCATTAGGGCAGAAAGTATCCAGTGCCCTATGAAGAAAAAGTAGCTGCCTAGATTATCAGCGAGCGAACCATTCGCATTGACAATTGAACTTTTAAGTTAGTTTCGTACTTCGAATATCGTGTATAGAGTAGAGGAAATAAATGTGTGATTTTTACTGTTATCAAGTGGCTGGACTACATATGATTCACAGCCGTGTGAAAGCTAGTGTGACAGTGATCTTTTACCATTTTTCTATCTATCTCTGTACCCCAGCCTAAACACAGACCGAGCTAAACAAATAAATGTATTAAGTGAAGTCAAAGGAAGATTACTAGCGATCCCCTTCGACTAAGACGTGTGGGTAATAGCAGTCCATTGTGCATAGCCCAGCAACAATAAACCCACCGTCACATGCAGTTCAAAATCTAACTATTAAGTGGTTGCGCTTGATAATCGAAATACATGTAGACTGACATAGCGGGAATCAACGATTTATATAAAACATGACTAAATGAAATATGTTCATTAAAAAACTATATACCGACAATTCTCTCTCTACTACACTACCATA
Source organism: Oncomelania hupensis (assembly GCA_036898135.1). Taxonomy (NCBI): domain Eukaryota; kingdom Metazoa; phylum Mollusca; class Gastropoda; order Littorinimorpha; family Pomatiopsidae; genus Oncomelania; species Oncomelania hupensis. The sequence continues at coordinate 52,004,167 of CM072518.1, read as the reverse complement.
AGCTAACAGATGCAGTCGGTGCAAAAGCGACGCTGACCCCAGTCTGAGTATCAGGGGTTGTTGAGGACATACGTCCAGGGACTCTATTATAGGGTCCATGCATACGTCTACACACAGCCTATACTTATAGTTCTCTGACACACAGCTAGCGTCAAGGCACGGTGGCCTAATGGTAGTGCTTTGGCTTGCGGATCTGAAGGTCCCGGGTTCGAGCCCAGGCCGGGCATTGTGTTGTGTCCTTGGAAAAGACACTTTACTCCCGTTTCCTACTCCTTCGGATGAGAGTATAAACCGAGGTCCAGTCTGTGTCGCATACATTCCATCATAACGGACTTTAAAGATCCTGACGCTCATGTCCTAGACGGGTGAGTGCCGGTGACAAGAACACACCCAGCATGCACCTAGGTCCTTCTCCCCCATCCCTGCCTGCCCAGGATTGTGCTCAGTTGTCTGGGGCTTTATTACGGTGCGCCCAAAGGCTGCAAGTTGGCGCCTCGGGTTGAGTTAGATCCTGTAGGCTTATCGGCCAGCGCCTTGAGCTGATTAAATAAATAAGGACGCCTGTTTCAGCGGAAACTGATAGAGTCATATACGACATTTGCTCCGAGTTGAACTGAACTAAAGTATCCCAACATGTGTTTTCCCTAATGTATACAGGTTCAAAGGAGCATTCCAACTGCCAACAACTGGCTGCAGGTCAGCTTGATGGCGACACACGCTGGCTATTTCTGCAACACTGCGGCTTGTCCAGTGGGCTACACATCTTCCTCCAACGCCTGTATCGTCCATCTGAAAGGGAGACGCGGTAGTAGATTTATAGCTTCATTAAGAAGCCTTAATTAAGTTGCGTAAGCCAGCACCAAGGCCCTAAATACGCAATAGAGCGCACTGAGCATGCTACCAAATGCCATGAATGAATAGCAGCGGAGCCCTGTGCTCAAATTTGGCCCAAGAATAAAATAAGGGACTAATCTACAGCCATTTTTAAAAAAGACTTTTGATAGGTGCATCCCACAAAAATGTTTGCAATTGAAAATCATGACAGATAGTTGGAGTGTGAAGATGATCATTGATGTTTTCCCGTCTACACCCACCGTTGGCGATATGGTAGACGGAGTTTGTGTAAAAATGATCAAAGTGTTGAAGGTACTTCACAGTTGTATTAAGCATGTATTTTGGTATCTTCGTGTATGTTTATGTACCCCCTTTGGGGTGCCGGGGGTTTCAGTATAAATAGTATCCCCACTTTCTGGAAATTTAGTGCTTTAAATTCCCACTGTCGCTGTCTTTCTCATTTGCTCTTTCTCATTCCTGCTCTGTTCTGTCAATCTGCTATACTATCTTCTTCTTCGCTAGACCAGTCACCTACCTTTTTTCTTGAAAACTCTTCCGGGACAAGACTCCTTATTTGTGTATGAGGTCTGTTGGATCAGCTTGGGAATATTGGACGCTTTCTGCCAGGTGGTCCCTAGGGCTTCCTATAATGTTATTATTTAGCAATGTAGGCATTGTATATGTATGTGTTTTGTTGAAAATTTGTTATGATGTTTGTATTCTATTTTGTTTTTGTAAACGGGGGTTCGATAAATTAGAGTACAGCCTCAGCTTCACCTGAGTGGGATGTCTTTATTGTAAAGTGACTGGCTTGTGGAGAGCTTTCAGTTTTACCACTTGGGTTGTTTCAGCAGATCTTTTATGCGGATCAGGGGTTGTCCGGTCCTGATTTGGCTCGGAAGAGTCCGCTGGACCTAAAGCAATAATTATGTAATGTAATGTATGTTTATGTTTGTATTTTTATACTCTGTGTATTTCGTGCTTTTTTCTAGGTGCACGCTCTGACTTCATCTAGTCTTGTGGACGACATATTTGGCTACACACACACCACCTTCAGTGGATTCGCTTTGTAAAACCTGCATTATAGATGCAGTGACTGTTTCCAATGAACAGCACACTACAGTAGTGTAAACGTTTAAGAAAAGACGCAATGGCTTTTTCCTAAAGAACATCATCACCGTCAAAAAAAACCAAAAAAATACACTGTAAAATAGGATGGATTCGGAAATGGGAGGTAACTTTTTGTTTTGTTTTTTAGTTACCTAGAGTTATCCGGGCGGACATCTCGTCTCAGAAGAATTATGAAACAACAAACTAAATTAATAAATAGTTAAACCCCGTCTCGTGCGTCTTGACTGAGTGCTATTTACTCTTTCTCGCAGTACCCAACCTTTCATACATGAGCCAAACTAACCAAACAATTCTTGCTTATTGATGGAGAGAGAGGGAGACATTGACACTGACGTTTTAAAATAAAAATAAAAGGTAGGCATTGCCTCTACAGAAATACTACTACTGCTAATAATACATTGCATTTATACAGCGCATGTTTCATTACAATAACAACTCAATGCGCTTACACACATCATTCGTACACATCATCACAACATTCACACTACATCATATCCAGCATCATTCAGAAAGTATTATTAATGTTCTTACTATTTACACAGAAACCGCCTTGAGGAACAAGTGCGTTTTTAAGCAGCTCTTGAAGGAAACAAGGTCTGTACAATGTCTTAAACCGGCAGGCAGCGCATTCCAAACCTTGGGTGCTTGAAAACTAAAAGACCGCTCGCCAATTGTTTTAAGCCGACGTTTGGGCGTTTTCAAAAGATTTTCATCTGATGAGCGCAAAGAACGAGTTGTAGTGTAGGTAGTGAGTACCTCAGACCAATGTGATGGAAGTGACTGATCAAAGTGGCGGAAAGCTAGGACAACAATGTTGTATTCAATGCGGAACTTAGTAGGGAGCCAGTGAAGCTCATTTAAAAGAGATGTGACATGATCACGCTTCCGTTTATTAAGCGCAAGCCGAGGAGCACAGTTCTGTACACGCTGCAGACGGCTAACCTCCATCTCTCTCTCTCTCTCTCTCTCTCTCTCTCTCTCTCTCTCTCTCTCTCTCTCTCTCTCCCCCCCCCCCTTTGGTGTTATTGTTTCGTGCTGGAATGTTCGAACTTTTTGTCGATTGCAGAGGGCTATATAAGTAATGCACTGTCTGCTTGTAGGAATGTTTTGATATGATGGTGATCATCATTGTTGTTAAGGTGATTCGTCCTTAAAGCTAACGCTTAAGCTTCGTTATTCCTTACTTCCTTCGTCCTTGTATGAGTGATTTATGATGATGATCTTTTAAGTGATTTTCAGAAAGCGATCGTGTATCGCAATTGTTAATGTTTGCTGAATAAAGTTGCAAAACCTTATACGACGACTCCTGCCTTGTTGCTGAGTGAACAGGCTGCGCGGATACACAAATTGGTGTCACACTTATCAAGATCAAGCTTCGAGGCTAGGCACAGATGGCGGAGAGGCGACGAAAGTCTTGACGAATCTCAGCTACGCAGTGTAGACGAACTATTCTTTTTTCTACAGGAGGCCAGGATTTATAGATTTTGTTGTTGCTGTTGTTGTTGTTGCTGCTGTTGTTGTTGGAAGGGAACCACCTTGAACTAAAGTTATAGGCGTTATAAAATTGCATATGCACTACAAGAGCACTCTAATGTACTAAAAAAAAGCACTCCCATGTGCTTAGAAAAAGTGGGGCGCTGGAAAAAAAAAGTGGGGCGCGAGCGAAATACCCAATTTTGTGCATAAAAAGTCAAGTTTAGCACCCCCATATGTCCATGAATACACACCCACACTTAACACCAACGATTGTGGGTGTACAGGTACACTAAAATAGTGAATAGCCATTATGTAAGCCAATATTGGACTAGCTATGACTACATTCGACAATTGGAACTCCACGGCAGACGAGAGGGACTATGCAACATGTTTCGCTAACGCGTGTTCGTTTTCTTGTGTGTAAGGGGTGTCCTGTAACTTAGTTGATAGTGAGCTGGTTTTCTATGCGGAAAGTTGCGGGTTCGAACCCCGCGTGGGTCGAACTTACGTGACTGAGGTACGAACTTTTTAGGCCCCTTAGGGTTTTCTCCGGGTACTTCGGTTTCCTCCATTCCTTCAATAATGGTATTTGATGCAGACAACCTAAAACTTGCAACAACAAAAATTGATTTAAAAAAAAAATTTTTTGTAATAGAGATCTCCTCAGATCGCCGCGCTTTGAGTTTGAAGAAAAAGCGCGTGATAGCAACCTGTGTTACTTTTATTATTATTATTATTATTTATTATTATTAGTAGTAGTAGTAGTAGTAGTAGTAGTAGTAGTAGTAGTAGTAGTAGTAGTAGTAGTAATATTATTATTATTATTATTATTATTATTATTATTATTATTATTATTATTATTATTATTATTAAGAGTGTTCGATGTGTGTCACTGCTCCTGTGTGTGCGTGTGTGCACTAATATAGTCAGGTGTGTTGTTGTTTTTACAGGCGCTTTTTTGTTAACATTGAGATCTTGTAACTTTAAAATTGTAAGCTTACTTTTTATCTGTCTGTAAAAAAAATTGCTAAACTCTCATATGCATACATTAAAGACAACACATAATTTAAGCATAGTATCTACTTTGATTACTTTTATGGGACCCCTGAAAATAGCGTTTTTTGCAACATTGTAGGTATTGATGTCTATTTTGGGCGTAACCACAGGCGTAACGCTCCTCAGAGACATTACAATAGGACATTTTTGTGTGTGCGCTATGTTTTAACATCCGCTCATAGTTTTAAAATATATTGATATTTCATTGATATTGTCATTCTAGTATGAACAGATTAATGATAAAATTGGGGCAAAATGTTTTCAACGCGGACCATCAATTCTACCGATGGTCCTGATTTGGCTCGGAAGAGTCCGCTGGACCTAAAGCAATAACCATGTAATGTAATTCTACCGACACTTTAAGAGGTATACCTCAACAACCAAAAAAGATATAAATTTAATTTGTATTTAATTTTGCTTGTATTGTGTTATAGTTTTACAAAATACATATTTCAAAACACAAAGTTAAAACAAAGATTGGGCTGCCACTACCTACTGTAGCTTACCGTCAATAAATGCAACCAAACTAATACATTTACAGACCAAAAGCTATACTCACGATGTTCTTCGACACAAATGCATAGATCTACCACCACCACTGACTTCCTACTGTGGAAATGTTGACCAGTTGTATTCCCTGTCGCCCCAAGTACGCTGGAATGTTTTTAACCGTTAGCGGTTATTTCCTTCAAACGTGCGCTTTGCTCGCAGCGCGTGCCATATGACGTTGTTAGCCACGTGACCCTTTTGTGTCCAAATGGCGGCAGAAAGTTCATGCGCAACCTGTTTCTCCCGGTGGCTCCGACAGTTAAAGAATGCGTGACCAACATTATTTCGGTCGATGATTGATAAAAACGAAAGTCTTTTAGCCATATTGGATTTGATCCTTTGAATTACACACGAAAACACACGTACACACACACAAACACCCAAACAAACAAATACACATACATACATACACACACACACACACACACACACACACACACACACACACACACACACAGGCTTTTATGTTCAGCCACTGGGAAGAAAAAAGAACATAAAAGTGGAACATCTACACCCACCATTGGCGATAACCATCTTAAGAAAGATGGGCTAAGGACCTTTATCAACACTGGACCACCCGAGCAATCATACTACTAAGACGAACTGTGAAAAATGGCCACATTTATCTTTTCCGCCACGGGATTCGAACCTGAGTCATCCATGTGCCAGGCGATCGCTCTACCACTGAGCTAAGACGGTGGTAACACTTTGGACAATTTTACATTATTTCACTCGCTGAATGCAAACAATGAACATTTTTCAACCATTTTAAAAAATAAAAAAAAACTTGGCCATCTTGGATTTCAACTTTGAAACCAAACTAAAGCTTTTATGTTAAGGCTTTTGGGGAAATTAACATTATTTCCGCCATAAACCAAATGCATTCTAGTCTGATTTTGAATAGTTTTGTGTGGTCCTGATTCGGTTCTTGGCAGTCCGCTGCACCCTATAAATATTGAATATCTAATCTAATCTAATCCGCAGAGTAAAAATGATGAATATTGGTTTAGTTATTCTTGAGATAAAGGTACGATTTGTGGTTTTTTTAAAAAAATCAATTTGGAGCGATGGATCGACCGTTGACCTATTGACCGACAACCGGCCTGCTACTGAAAGATGGTATATTACATGACATTACATGATTATTGCTTTAGGTCCAGCGGACTCTTCCGAGCCAAATCAGGACCGAACAACCCCCGATCCGCATAAAAGATCTGCTAAAACAACCCTAGTGGCAAAACTGAAGGCTGTCCACCAGCCAGTCACTTTACAATAAAGACATCCCACGCAGGGGACGCTGAGGCTATACTCTAATTTATCGAACTCCCGTTTACAAAAACAAAATAGAATACAAACATCATTATAAATTATCAACAAAATACATACATAGAAAATGCCTACATTCCTAAATAGGGCTTAATAACATCATAGGAAGCCCTAGTGACCACCTGGCAGAAAGCGTCCAATATTCCCAAGCTGATCCAGCAGACCCCACACACAAATAAGGAGTCTTGTCCCGGAAGAGTTTTTGACGAAAAAAGGTAGGTGACTGGTCTAACGAAGAAGAAGATAGTATAGCAGATTGATAGAACAGAGCAGGAATGAGAAAGAACAAATGAGAAAGACAGCGACAGTGGGAATTTAAAGCACTAAATTTCCAGAAAGTGGGGATACTATTAATACTGAAACCCCCGGCACCCCAACGGGGTAAAGATGGTATATGATCTGAAGTACCTGAATACCCAAAACTCAACAAAATCGCTTTAACCGTTTTTTGAGATATTGAGCAAAACGTGTTTAGCGAAAAAAAATATAATATGACTCATTGACATTGACCTTGGCGGTGTAAAGTAAATATGTTGGCACGGAACGCAGGCAACTAACCTAGGTAGTGTTCCTATGAAGGTTGGTCAAAATCCGTTTAGCGGTTCTTGAGACGTGGTTTCCAATAAACTGACCGACCGACATTATTTTATTTTTTATTTAATCGTTCTTATATAGCGCTTTTCCAGCTCAAGAGCTGCTCAAGGCGCTGGCCGATACAGGATCTAACTCGAGACGCCCACCCGCAGCCTTTGGGCTGCATGGTCTGACGCCCGGACAACTGAGCACAATCCTGGGCAGCCAGGGATGGGGGAGAAGGACCTAGGTGCATGCTGGGTGTTTTCTTGTCACCGGCACTCACCCGTCTAGGACATGAGCGTCAGGATCTTTAAAGACCGTTATGATGGAATGTATGCGACACAGACTAGACTCTCATACGAAGGAGTAGGAAAACAGGAGTAAAGTGTCTTTCCCAGGGACACAACACAATGGCCCGAACCCAGGACCTTCCGATCCGCAAGCCGAAGCACTACCATTAGACCACAGTGCTCCATTAACGCTCGTTCTGATTCCCGGCTATTTCAAAGCAATTCTGAAAATACAAAAACTAATGCTTAAATCTCTCATCCGTAAAATCACTATGCACTCATCCGTTCCGACTCTTCATTTTATTAAACCATCAGAATACACATGAAAGGGTTAATAGCTTTTTTCTCCATGACTTAATTGCTTTTTACAGACAATAATCTGCTTTCTAATACAACTTTAAGTTCTAGGATTTAAAGAACGTTACACACACAAACACACACTCTCATGCACGCGCGCTCACATAGCCTACATACACACACTCTCTCTCACACACATACACATAGGTTACACGAACCTTTGACTCCTTGGTATAGAATTATGCAGTTTTCCATTGCAAACCTGTCATGGGTATTGTATGTTGTAGCCTATATTAATTGTGGTGGCCTGGAGCACAGTTGGTAGGGTACTGGTTTAATATGCCGAAGGTCGCCTGGGACGAACTTATGTGACTTAGGTACGAGACTTTTCAGGACACCGAGAGTTTCTCCAGGTACTCCGGTTTCCTCCATCCCTTCAATAAATGCAGTCAATCTAAATGTAACAAAAAAGTATTGATTTCTCTTTCGACTTCTGTAATAGCGATCTCGATCTTCCGATCGCCGCGCTTGGAGTTCGATTGAAGAAAAAGCGCATTTTTGTTGTTGTTGTTGTTATTATTATTATTATTAAATACTGTACTGTATATTCTTAAGTGTGTTCTGCGGACAATCAAATGCACTATAAAGATCAGATATAGTTCTTTTCAAAATCTCTGAAAGGGAACATGGCGGCGGGGTCTGGGCATTATAAGCCTATATCGGTAAAGAAAATATTTAAATAAACATAATAAATAAATAATTAAGTATCCTCGTAGTTCTTATTGGGACAATGTTGATTGGTTGATTGATTGATTGATGCTTTAGGTCAAGCGGACTCTTCCGAGCCAAATCAGGACCGGACAACCCCCGATCAGCATAAAAGATCTGCTGAAACAACCCTAGTGGGAAAATTGAATGCCCTCCACCGGCCAGTCACTTTACAATAAAGACATCCCACGCAGGGGACGGCTGAGGCTTTACCCCAACTACTCGAACCCCCGGTTACAAAAAAAAAAAAAAAAGAATACAAACATCATTATAAATTATCAACAAAACATATACATATAAAATGCCTATATTGCTAAATAATAACATCATAGGAAGCCTTAGTGACCACCCGGCAGAAAGCGTCCAACACTCCCAAGCTGATCCAACAGACCTCATACACAAACAAGGAGTCTTGTCCAGGAAGAGTTTTCAAGAAAAAAGGTAGGTCATTGATCTAGCGAGGAAGAAGATAGTATAGCAGAGTGATAGGACAGAGCAGGAATGGGAAAGAGTAAATGAGGAAGACAGCGACAGTGGGAATTTAAAGCACTAAATTTCCAGAAAGTGGGGATACTATTTATACTGAAACCCCCGTCACCCAAACGGGGGTACTGTTGCCGCAGTGAATTGGTTTTCAACTGGGGCTTTCACTTTTCCCTTTATAGGTTAGAACAATCTACAGTGGCAAGATTGCTCATGACCCCAAGGGGTATTGGGACAATGAAGGGGTCTGTCTGTACACCAAGGAAGCGAATTATACCCAGATTTTTTAAAAATAAAGTCATTCCGTTTTCGTAAAGCAAGACAACTATCGTCTTCTTGTGTATTGTACGCAATTATTGGTCACAATAAGCTTAGGCTATCTTCTTTATTCAGTGATGTTGCTAGAAATTTTCAACGTAGGCCATTTGGCCGATTCAGTCACAAACCTTTAAGACATTTTAAAAATCTTTTGGCCATCATTTTGACTTACAAAAATGTTGCAACTAATACCACACACAGAACACTGAAGAAAAATGTGTCACTTACATTTATTAACAACAAAACAATATAAAACTTGATGAAATTACTAAAATGGATGACTAATAAACTCTTCTGAACTGTGAACTTAGGTGAATCAAAGAGCTTAATGATAGAAAGAGGGGGATCTTGGTACAGAACCGCGAGACGAAAGGTATGAGTTATGCTCCCTTGTCGACATGCTGAAAATGGCTCGTGGCAGAAAGTCAAAAGGCGACTGAGTGAAACAGGGCGGTGACTTTCGCACAGCCATCAATTGCCATAATGCCAGATACAAGAAAAGTTGTGTTGGCAAGTCCTTTTTCAAATTTCCAAGAGACAAAGAAATGTAAATTGCAATTGAAAAACTTCATTTTTTGTGTTTATGTAGGCCTAAACTAAGACCGCTGCAGTGTTGTTAGTGTTAAAACAATCGGAGAGCGGCTTGAATGATTCATGTTATACCTATGTGCTAAATCCAAAACAGTTTGCTTGCTGACAGTTTACGTTCAACAGGTCGCTCACTGTTTACGTTATTGCTAGGTTGTTTGACTATATTTGTGCTTATATTTCAAAAGTAGATGTCAGATTGGCAGTTTGGCTTCATCAAACTGCTTATGTTAACAGGTTAAATTAGACTAAGTCTGTTTTCTCCTCGTGATCAAATACTGTGCAAGATAACCCCTTACCTAGGGTCCTTGATCTGTTGTAATCCCTTTTCGTTTGAGTGTAAACGGGGAAAAAAAATGTAATGTAGAAACTCAGTCCCTGTTCTGATCTGTGAATTTCTGCGCATTAGATCTATATTGCGTGGAATGTTGTAGTCTAGGTTCTGATTGTTCTGTCTGATTAATTAATTATTTTCCATGAAGTGACTGATGTTATTAAGCCAGTGATGTGGGAGGTAAGAGGGTTGGGGGGTAGGGGGACACCTGATATAAATTAAATTCACACTATTAGTGAAACATTTTGTTATTGTGCTTTATTGTGATTAATTGATTGAATGATAGAGCTCTCTCTTCCCCCAATCCAACCCCCCTCTCTCTTTCTCTCTCTCACGATTACGGATTTACACAGTTACGGATAAATGAAACAGTCTGTCATGCATATTTTAATTTTAAAATATCTGTCGTTGATTAAAAAATAATAAATTCCAGGGCAGAAAACGAACCTATTACATACACACATAAGCAGCATAAAAGCACCTAATAAATGTCAATAAGTAAACATTAAAAAAAAAAAAGACAGCGGTAGCGGAATGTTAATAATAATGATGGTTAAAAGTTTGGTTTTTGCAAACGTTGCCATAAAAATGTTCTTTTGCAATGGCATAGGCTCAATAAGTTACCACGCACAGATCATTCATATAGCAGATGATGAAATATAGCCAGCCCGAGCAAAGGGAAATAATCCGTGAGAGCGTCTCGCATTTTTGTATATGACATAATGGAAGTTCCCCCTCTTTCCGTAATAAGCTCTTTCGGTGAATCCCTGATCATGCAAACACATAAAACAAAAACAGTCTCAGTCAGGTCCAATGTCACAGTGTTCGATGGCGCTGCATCACCCTGATATGTCACAGTCCGAGAGGTTGTTCAATGCTCTTTCTCTTTTTCCTTCATTCCAACACCAAAAGATAAGAAGCGCTGGCCACTGATAAGTTTCGGCTTCTTTTTCGCCGGCATTTCGAAAGAAGCACGCCGTTCGCAACAAGGGGAGTTACTCTAACTCTCTCTGCTGATCCATGTGTCGTCTGCTTGGCGCTTCCGATACGCGATGTTCGACAATAACTCATAACACCTTTATTTCTCCGATATGAAATTACTATGGCCAGAATTAGAAGCAATAACAACGAAAATGACATGAGACAAGCAAACAAAAAACGGACAAAGGGTGGCCGATGGAGTCATGAAACTTAGGACAGCGGGCCAATCAGACTCTTTCGGACATTTTAGAATGTTATAGGTGAATGGCCGATTTGCCGACGAAAACGACATAACTTTTATTTGCATTAATTTAAGGGCGTGTTGTTGTATTTTTGTTGTTGTTGTTGACGTTTTTGTGTATGAGCAGTTCGCCCGAAATTCTCTCCCTTGCTGCTGAAGAGATCAGGGAGGCCATATTCTGTCCCTTGTTCATACAACTATTAATCGTTGTCTCTTCACATTTTTAATGCCACCTATTCGACTGGTATTTCTTGTCAATCTCTCGAAATTGTGGCTGAGTTGGTGCACTACAGGCAGTAGGCAAAGACGTTTACTAGCAGCTCGGCCGCCAGTTAGCGTAGCTGAGACCCACCGAGTGACTAGTAAAAGGCAAACGTAAGCCTCGGCGAATCTCAGCTACGCAGTGTGCTTAGTAGCAACAACACCGGAAAGTGATCAGTCTCTCCCGACGTGGTTAACTGCGTTAACCGTTCATAATAAACTCCGTTTAGTGCGAGTAAATTACAGCATTAAATGATCCAATAATGCGTGTGATATCAAAGAAACTGCAGGAAAGAAGAAGGAAGGAAGGAAAGAAGAAGAAGAAGACTACAACAACAACAAGGACTATAATTATAACTTATATAACAGGCGAACTTTACAACGATGGCATATTACGTTTTAGAATGAAATTTTGCAAAATATCACACACACAAAATATATTATAGCCTAAATGCGTAAGCAATATGGATGAAATTGTCATGCTTCACTTACTGTGAATAAGACATTTTAAAAGTTGTTTTCCATCGTTTCGATCTAGACCTTAGGTTCACCACATTTCAGTTTCCTCCCTCTATGCACCAATGTAGTCTAATAATCACCACACTGGTTGAAGCAGCGGGATGACCAGTTCTAACAGCTAGCTAGCTCGGAGCCACCAGGACCACGCATTATATTGGGATATATAGCTCTTTTTTCTTCTTCTTTTTTTTTTGTAAATCGTTTGCTTTTGTGCGCTCTTCTTGTTTGCCTTGTTAAAGTGATTGTGTCTCAGTGGAATAAGCTGTATGCTTAGTTACAGGAACTCGGATCGTGACCTCCGCTATACAATCTCGATGCTCACAACAAATGAAACTTTCCACTACAGCACGGTGATTAATAAAGCTATTCACTCTTTGAATTGGCTCTATGTACAAAGGCGTGGCGGTCACGTGCTGCGGGAATAACACAGCGTGCTCGAGTTTGAAAATGGTGAAGTGCTGTGCTGCGTTTGGATGCTCTAACTCCGACGTAAAACCTTGATGCAAAGAAAAGAACATTTCCTTTCATCGATTTCCACTTCGAGCGCAAATGATGAAGCACTGCATGTCGTCAACTTTAAACTGAATGTCAGTGACAAATCGCTCTTTAAAAACACACCTGTCCCCTGATAATAATTTTTCTGTAATCATTATTGCACGAATGTGCTATGTTCAAAACATCACAATATCCCAAAATGTCGGTAAAGTTGAAATTTTTAAGCAGCATTGGAGTACACGCGAGCGAGCTAAAAGAAGCCATGACCGCTTTGTTATTCCCGCGCCACGTGACCATGCCGCTTTCGCGCGCCGACTTGTGCATAGAGCCCATTAAGCTTAAGCCTGATCGAAGCAAAAATTACAAGGGTGGGTCTTAACCTAAGGCGTTCCAATAAACTATAGTATAGCCAAAAAAACATAATTACAACACGCACTGCATGCGATATTTGGCATAGCATATGTACCCGGAAAGAGAAAGCGCGTTGCAGTCACGCAATCAAGGCAGCACACATAAACGGGCTAAGACTATAATATAAACAATATTTGAATAAACGAGATATATCTGTTTGTTGAACAGTTGTTTAAGTACTACTAAGCATGCTAGGTCTTGAATATAATAACCAATATTTGAATGTAAACGATTTGGGGGAAATGGCCTTTTTAGGGCGGCAGTATAAGGGACGCGTCAGTGTCCAGCACTTGTTAATAACACTCGCCAACTTGTTGGGTCTACCACACAGTGCTGAGAGGGGCGTGTTCTGTAGAGGTGACGCTATGGTATTGAGATACGAGCGCCTGTGACTGCCAATAAGGGTACAAGCTCGAACTCATCGTTACCTCATACACTATTAGTAGTGTCAATAATTGGAATGAGTGAGTTATCGGACGTTGTTTCGTTCGTTTAATTCATAGGACTAATAGTTTATAGGAGCAATAACGTGCAGCGGGAAGTAGACCTACCAACGAGCAGCCTTTTCAGAGTTATTGAAAGGCGGCAGCGTACGCGAATATTATCTTCTCGGAATGAGAAATACGTTGGTCTGTCGGTTCCGTTGGAAACCATATATCAAGAACCGCTGAACGGATTTTGACTAAACTTCACAGGAACATAATTATCCAAGTTAGTGGCCGGTCTCCCGTGCCATCATATGTGCTCTACCTCGAAGGTCAAGGTCACTGGAGACATTTTATTGCTATACACGTTTTGCTCAGTCTTTGATTTAAAAAAACGGCTGAAGCGATTTTGTTGCTTTTTGGGGTATATAATGTAGGGGAGAGTCGCCAAATATGGACCACTTTTTCATCCAATCCAATAACTCAAAGACCGTATGTAATTTTTTAATGCAAATTGTTTCCTTTTATTGTTCAGTACATTGACTATCAATCACCTGAAGACGAGCAAGCCAACATTTCAATCTTTCACAAAAAATTTAAACAAAAAAAAATCAGAAGCGGTCCATATAAGGGGTACTAGAGCCAAATATGGACCGACTAGTATCTTAATATGGATTACTTTAAAGAAATGTAAACACATATCTGACTTACAAAAATAACAAGTTTAGACAATACCTTTTGATATAAAAACAGCACAGACCGTGTCTAAAAATATACCGATTCAATTTCTAGCATAAATGGTAAAGTTTTAGACAAAACTTGTCAATCCTACCACCAGATACAACCATACTAAAAAAAAGTATTTGAATTTTCACCCACATGAACACGATTCTAAGTTAAACCATGTACTATACCTTAAAACCCCATGGAAAAGTTTAGAGTATGTATTCTAATTAAATCTATCACACACGTGAACACAACTTTAGGCAATACCTTTGCCACAAAAACACGTCAACATTAAGTTATTCTTAGAAGAAGTCATGTATAAACAACAGTTTCTCAAATAAAATCAAAACCTTAACCAAACTAAAAAGAAGAATATGAAACAAATGTAACCCCATTTTTCACATAAAAAGCACTTCCAGCTGAACCTTTTACCATTTACATTCCAGTTGGTTAATGTGTTAAAAAATGCAATTAAATTTCTCAGAGAGAGAGAGAGAGAGAGATAGAGAGAGAGAGAGAGAGAGAGAGAGAGAGAGAGAGAGAGAGAGAGAGAGAGAGAGAGAGAGAGAGAGAGAGAGTCTAGCAAAATTCACAAATGAAGTCAGCATTATTTGTTCCAGCACAATCCTCATGTGCCCATCTTTTGCACGACCTACAGCAAATCATATCTTCCACAAGTTGTGGTTGTGCCCCTTTCCCCACTTGACAGCGAGCCAACCTGCTTTTTGCCTCTCTGCCCCAAGACTTTTTGGCATCTTTTTTGCACTGTTGAAATGCCTGACTCATCAACATTAAATATTCTGTCAGGTGTGAGTTCATACTTGTCAATCAGTTCTTCAAGCAGATTAAAGTAATGGTCCACCGCTCTTCTATTAAACCCACTTGCTCTCGCAATAGAAGTAGCTTCTGGCTGTCTAAGGCTGAGGTCTGGGGGTCTTTTAAGAAAGTTGTAGTACCATTTCTTTCCAGCCATACCTTTTTTCTTATTAAAAGGATGTTCCAAGCCTTTTTCATCTGCCAGTTCAAATGCAAGTTTCATGACATCCTTTCTTGGCAAACCAAAGAACATTGACTCTAGTTTCAAGATCAGGTCATGGATTTCGTTCTCGGTCTCTTCGGGCAGGACTGTACATCTACCAAGCTTTTTAACACCCTTCGCGTGCTTGTTGGATCCATCGAGGTGACGCTTCAAAGTAGCCTTTGGAACACCATACATTTTTGAGCACATGTTGATCCCCATGTGCCCATTTCGAAATGCTGTCATTGCAAGCTCCAGATCTACTTCGCTCCATTTAGCTCTAGTAAACAATAAAACAGAACGATTTTTATCAAAACTCTTATTAAATACGCACGAAAATGAACAAAACCAATGTCAGACGCTCTTTACACACACACACACACACACACACACACATCCACACACATCCACACACACACCAACACACACACACACGCGCGCGCACACGCAGTCATGAACACACACGCACACACATTCACACAAGCAAACACACGTATAAGTAGGATGCGAACTCACAGCCTACACTTAGGCCTATATGTTTTGTTTTTTAAATAAAGGGTGAATATTCTACTCTTTTCCCCTTTTCACTCTCTCATGCATACAGATGCAATGCACACACACAGGCAAGCGCACGCATGCAGATATACAGCTTCAAACAATCTAAACAGATGTATATGCATATAATGACATGACTAGGGTTAGGAAAAAAGTAGTCTCCATATATGGACCACTGGCTCTTAATATGGACCAGTGGTACATATTCGGAGACACGGGTGGTCCATATTAGGGGAATCATAGGTATACTACTCAGGAGGTAATTTCTAGAAAACAACTAAACACTTTTGATTTAAACTCATCTCTCATTCGAAACAATTGAAAGACATTATTTTTCACAAAGGCGCTAAAACATACCCTATAAAAATGAAATGCGCACGAACGATAATAAGCAAAGCGTGTTTTAAACTTATTAGCGGCAAAAAACACAAATGCTTACCTTTTCTTCACGCTCTGCTTTTCCGCCATGGTTATGCGTGCGATTGATTGAAGGGATGCAACTCTGAATTGCTGAGGTGTTAAAATTTTGACAAGTTAATGGACTTCGAAGAAAATCAACAGGTCCATATTAAGAGACGGTCCATAATCGGCGACTCTCCCCTACTTTAAATCATGAGTCATTCTTCAGTAGCAGTCCGGTTGTCGGTACGTTGGTCGGTCCGTCGCTCCGAATTTAACTTTTTTTAACATGTAAAACACACCTTTTTGCCTTATCTCAAGAATAACGGAACCAAAATTCATCATTTTAATTTTGTGGGTACCTTATCTACTGCTAAGCATGATGTTTTATTCGTATTTGTATTTTCTCAAAGGTCAAAGTCATTGAGCTGCAACCCTCCCCCCCCCCCCTTTTTTTTTTTTACACGCGTTTAGCAGCGTATCAACAAACAAACAAAAAACTGGCTGATCCTATTCTGATCATTCTTTTTTCTTGAAGATAGTATAGTTCAGATAGGGGTCTAGCCTATCATTCCAAGCTTTTCTTGAAGATAGTATAGTTCAGATAGGGGTCTAGCCTATCATTCCAAGCTTTTCTTGAAGATAGTATAGTTTAGATAGGGGTCTAGCCTATCATTCCAAGCTTTTCTTGAAGAAAGTATAGTTCAGATAGGGGTCTAGCCTATCATTCCAAGCTTTTCTTGAAGACAGTATAGTTCAGATAGGGGTCTAGCCTATCATTCCAAGCTTTTCTTGAAGACAGTATAGTTCAGATAGGGGTCTAGCCTATCATTCCAAGCTTTTCTTGAAGATAGTATAGTTCAGATAGGGGTCTAGCCTATCATTCCAAGCTTTTCTTGAAGATGGTATAGTTCAGATAGGAGTCTAGCCTATCATTCCAAGCTTTTCTTGAAGATAGTATAGTTCAGATAGGGGTCTAGCCTATCATTCCAAGCTTTTCTTGAAGATAGTATAGTTCAGATAGGAGTCTAGCCTATCATTCCAAGCTTTTCTTGAAGATAGTATAGTTCAGATAGGGGTCTAGCCTATCATTCCAAGCTTTTCTTGAAGATAGTATAGTTCAGATAGGGGTCTAGCCTATCATTCCAAGCTTTTCTTGAAGATAGTATAGTTCAGATAGGGGTCTAGCCTATCATTCCAAGCTTTTCTTGAAGATAGTATAGTTCAAATAGGGGTCTAGCCTATCATTTCAAGCTTTTCTTGAAGATAGTATAGTTCAGATAGGGGTCTAGCCTATCATTCCAAGCTTTTCTTGAAGATAGTATAGTTTAGATAGGGGTCTAGCCTATCATTCCAAGCTTTTCTTGAAGATAGTATAGTTCAGATAGGGGTCTAGCCTATCATTCCAAGCTTTTCTTGAAGATAGTATAGTTCAGATAGGGGTCTAGCCTATCATTCCAAGCTTTTCTTGAAGATAGTATAGTTCAGATAGGGGTCTAGCCTATCATTCCAAGCTTTTCTTGAAGATAGTATAGTTCAGAATGATAGGCTAGACCCCTATCTGAACTATACTATCTTCAAGAAAAGCTTGGAATGATAGGCTAGACCCCTATCTGAACTATACTATCTTCAAGAAAAGCTTGGAATGATAGGCTAGACCCCTATCTGAACTATACTATCTTCAAGAACAGCTATCATTCCAAGCTGTTCTTGAAGATAGTATAGTTCAGATAGGGGTCTAGCCTATCATTCCAAGCTTTTCTTGAAGATAGTATAGTTCAGATAGGGGTCTAGCCTATCATTCCAAGCTTTTCTTGAAGATAGTATAGTTCAGATAGGGGTCTAGCCTATCATTCCAAGCTTTTCTTGAAGATAGTATAGTTCAGATAGGGGTCTAGCCTATCATTCCAAGCTTTTCTTGAAGATAGTATAGTTCAGATAGGAGTCTAGCCTATCATTCCAAGCTTTTCTTGAAGATAGTATAGTTCAGATAGGGGTCTAGCCTATCATTCCAAGCTTTTCTTGAAGATAGTATAGTTCAGATAGGGGTCTAGCCTATCATTCCAAGCTTTTCTTGAAGATAGTATAGTTCAGATAGGAGTCTAGCCTATCATTCCAAGCTTTTCTTGAAGATAGTATAGTTCAGATAGGGGTCTAGCCTATCATTCCAAGCTTTTCTTGAACTTCCTTATGAGAAAGCCTAGTCAAAACACCGCTAAGAAAATCTACATTTTTAAAAACATGTTATTTTTCCACTATGTATGTGAGTGTCAGGAACTAAAATACCTTTGAATGGCTTGACATCTTTATCCTCCTTATGTTTTGTTTAGCAGCGGAGACCTCATCCTTGTTGATGTACAGATAGGAGTAGAAAAAAAACACACACGAGGAAGTAGGAATGTTTTATTTGTATCTGTCACAGCTGAAGGGGGGGGGGGGAGGGAGACTGGAAGAGGGAAAGGGGGGAGGGGGTGTCGTGCACTTGTTTCAATTGTGTGTGTGTGTGTCGTTTGATGTTTACCTTTCAAGCTTGGTTGCCCAACCAAGTAAGCTTTCCAACCGTTCTCGACGTTACTTTAAAATGAAACATTGCTAGCCTGTGCCCCTAACCATTACCGGTACCGATTTCCCGATAAAAATGGACAATAAAGTGTCCAACCCCACCCCCCACCCCCCACCCCCTTAAAAAAAACTATTTAGATAATAAGAAAAAACAAAATAACTGTGCGTGGGGACTAATTTTCACACTCACTCGAGCGATAGGAACAGCATTTTACCATAGCTGAAGGTCGATGGTGAAAACAACAGTTTCTACTCTGCCTGAGTACACCAGTGGCCTCCGGCATCGCTCGTATCAGTGTGTTATTCAGAAGTATGTCTTCCCAGCTTGCACTCCCTTTGATTAACGATGACAGTTGTTTTCTTGGAGTAGTAACTAAGCGAAAACAACACACACACACACACACACACACACACACACAAATACCATCAAAAAAAGAAAGTCAATATAATTGTCACCGTCATCATTACTGTTGTCGTCTTTGGTGTTATCGTCATCAAAGTCGTCATCGGCAAAAAAGACAACAGTTTCTACTTCAGCTAAGCACAGTGAGGTCTAATACATCGGTACATAACTTTACATTCTTGTAAATCGATCTGTTGTTGTTGTTGTTGTTGTTGTTGTTGTTGTTGTTTCGCAGGTAGGGTCTTCTCAACTTACCAAATTAGGCCTTATTCTTTTTTGATACACGATGACCACAGGCGCTTGTATCTGGACACAAGCGATGCCTGTGACGCGCCTCCCTTTGGTTATCTATAGATAAAGGGAGAAGCGTCACAGGCATAGGGGCTCGCGTGTCCAGATACAAGCGCCTGTGACAAGGACGGTCGTTTGCAAGAACGTGTAAGCAACTGAGCAAAATAGTAATCAAATAAAACAACATTCATTATCGTGATTAGGGTCGATGCTGTTATTTGCATTAGCGTTGTCGTCGTCGCCATCGTCTTGTTTATTTTAGTCACAGAGATCATCATCATCATCATCATCATCATCATCATCATCATCATCATCATCATCATCATCTTCATCATCATCACCTCTTTCTTCATTTTCGTAATCGTCTGCAGCAGCAGCACCAACAACAACATTGTGACGGTGGGTCTATTGTTACTGGGCTCTGCACAATTGAATGCTATTACCTATCGTCTTTGTCTGCGGGGATCGGCTAGTTTAATCACCCTATGACTAATCTTAATACATTTATATGTTTAGCTCGGTCTGTGTGCGGATAGGGCTATAGAGATAGGGAGAAAATGGTAACAGATTCATTGACACACTAGCTCTCGCACAGCTATGAAACATAGGTAGTCCAGCCACATGTTAACAATAAATATCACACATTTATTTCCTCTACTCTATACATAATTCTCTAACCACTATACTAACTTAAATGTCCAAATTCACTTCGAATAGTTCGTTCCTTGATGGGTTAATGCTGCTACTGTTCTTGATATTTGCTACTGTCTCATCATTGGGCTATTTGTTCTCATTGGCCTAATGTTTGTTTTCAGGAGAGTGGAATACCGCACAGTCTTTCTTATATCAGTGTTAGTGCGTTTCTTCTTGCACTTACCTGATTCGTTGAGGTGTGGTGAAGGTGTCTCCTCCTTGGTTGTTGACTATTGGGCTATCGGAGCTCAGTCAGTGCTCGATGTTCCCCTGCAGGCCGAATGTCAGGGTTGACTCTTAGTGGTCTATTTCCTGCATCAGACCAACAAGCCTGCTCATCTGCAAAACATAAGATGAGTTTCTGCAACGCCTTGCTTAAAACGGATGTGCAGAGCGTCTCACTGATGGCAGAAACAGCCCTCAGTGATCGCTCCACTTATATAAACAAGGGACAATCATCTTCTTTGTCCGGAGTCCACTGGAGTCTCCAACATATTTCCTATACATATACATACATCGTGGCTAAACTAAACGCATGGAGAAGTAATTAACAATATACACATTCTCCAGTACAGCCACTGGTCTGCAATAATACACTTAGGAGAAACAATAGTTGGACAGTAGAGGCTACCTCGTGGTTTCGAAAACCGGTCTCGGGTCAGCCACGTGGTCAAGCCAAGTTTGACTAACATTGACAATGATAAAACATAGCAAGACTTCACAAACATAATCCAACAATATTATCAATAACTCGCGATGAAACAAAAGATTGATCATTTACCTTCTTGACAATGTCAGGCTGTGGCTATACTGCGATGAATTGAATTTCACCCGTCACCTGCTTAGTCTTTCTGCTAGAGAGATCTTTCAGAGCGTTGCTCCTTCTCATGTGAGAGATAGGCACAGAATGACTACCTAACCCTGTGATCAACCAGAGCCCGCGAAATTCTCATGAGACCTCAGCGCCTCCTATCGGGGCGGGGGGGGGGGGGGGGGGGTGGTTATACGTTAGCGGGAAGAGGTCACTGCCTACCCTAGCGAGAGTTAGCTTACACATGCTTAGCACAGTCCTGACTTCTGTCGTCTTCTAGGCAGCGACTTTAATTTACAAAGGCTACAGCATGCTGAACTATTTCAGGCGAGAAGCCTTAGTGCAGGGTTTAAACTAGCCTTCTGTTACAAACATGTCCAAGGTAATGTCGAAATCGACAGAACAGAGATGACCGATACAAAATGCCACAGGCGCTTGTATCTGGACACCTGCTGTGACGCGTCTCCCTTTGGTTATCTTATCTATATGATGTAGCCGAGCGGAGTATTTGACTCCCGTCGCTCGACCACCACTTTGAGAACACTGCCCAACCCGAGCTGTTATTTTTCATTTATAAGAGTAAGAGGGACATAGAAATATTTGCCCTGCAAGGCGGTGAAGCGTGTTGATAGTAAACCGGGTTGCCGGCTACTAGTACCACGACAATCCATATAAGTCACTGCCACTGACTTGCATAAAATGCCTGCCGACAATGTAGTCCTGCTCACCACCAAAAACAGAAGACGGGGAGAACAAATGTCGTGTCGCATTGTCCTGCATAACCCAATGGCCAAACCACAGGATTCTGCACAGCAGGAGCCACCCAAGGCTAGTCTAACCAAGAAATGCAAGGTAAACAACCTCTCTCCCAAGCTTGAACCAGTTGCCTCCCATTCCCCCACAATGATAACCAAAGGGAGACGCGTCACATGCATAGGCGCTCGCATGAAAACCAAAGGGAGACGCGTCACCGGCATAGGCGCTCGCGTGTCCAGATACAAGCGCTTGTGCAAAATGCGTATGTGAATTAAGTGTAGCGGCATGGAAGGAGATGTCAATAAGAATTATAACCTGCACACATCCGCCAAAAACCAGCGAAGGTTTAGTGGGGCGTGGTGCCCCATACAAAACGGTCTGGCATCGACACAAACAGAGTATTCTGGGTCTGCAGAGACATCCATCAATGCTGGCACCGTCATTCACGCTGAGCTGAGATCACTCACAGATCAAAAGGGGCGATCATTTTCTTGCACTTACGTCATTTCTTCCAGATTCAACCAGTTGCCTCCCTTGAGACCACCTTAAATTGAATTTTTTTGACTCTCATGAAATGAACATTAAGGTTTAACGTCTACATCCACCATTGGCGATATGGCAGACGGGGATAACAATCTCATGAAAAAAGGGGTAGGAACCTAAATCAACGCTGAACCACCAGAGCAATCACATTGTTGAAATGGACAGTGAAAAATTGCCACTTTTTATTTCGCCACCCACGGGATTCGAACCTGGACATTTACGTTAATAGAGTGTTTAGAGAATTATGTATAGAGTAGAGGAAATAAATGCGTGATATTTACTGTTAACAAGTGGCTGGACTACCTATGTTTCATAGCCGTGTGAGAGCTAGTGTGCCAGTGAATCTTTTACCTTTTTCTCCCTATCTCTATAACCCTATCCGCACACAGACCGAGCTAAACATATAAATATATTATGATTAGTCATAGGGTGATTAAACTAGCCGATCCCCGCAGACAAAGACGAGTGGGTAATAGCATTCCATTGTCCAGAGCCCAGTAACAATAGACCCACCGTCACAACTGCAAAAGTGTTAATATAGAGGAAAGAGATAACGGTAGTCACACAGCGTATAGATATACGTAGGCCTCAGCCTGTCTCATCTGCGCCTAGTGAGCGGTGGTTTATGTAGAGGCGGTGGTGTTACGGGCAACGTACAGTGTAAAACATACAATAATAGTTTTTATATAGTGCATTTGTCAACTTTAAGCCCTGTTCACAATCACGAGCAATCTCAGCCTTCATTAAACTGGCTCCAGTTGCTGCTCCATTAAGCGCGCTGAACTGAAAAAAATAAACGCACGCAAACACACACGCACACCCTCACACACACCTACACACACACATACACACACACACACCCTTTAGCACCACCACCTCCACCACCTCCACCACCATCACCAACAAAACAATAACATCAACATCCTTACTACAATCAAACCCCCACCATCACCATCCCCAACATCAACATTCTAGCCACTAGCACCGTGCAGCACAACGACTTCCATCACCATCAATAACCTCACAATTAAACATATTCTTGAAAAAAGCTCTAACCATTGCTCTTTAATAATAATAATAATAATAATAATAATAATAATAATAATAATAATAATAATAATAATAATAATAATAATAATAATAATAATAATAGTGGATGCTATACGCGCCTTATTCCTAGCTCCAATCTATACATGTTGTTGTTGTTGTTGTTGTTTTTAAAGCATACATTCACCAGAAATATTAAAGCACTCATTAGACTTTCCTAATGTATTATCAATGTTTTAAAACATCATTAAAGTTACATGCCTTTTCAATAATACTTAACTCTATTTGAATTCATGACATCACAAGAAAATGTAGCATGCTAGCTGTTCACAATCCACTTAGAGAATAAAAACCTGGGTGGATTGTAATATTGTTCTTTAACTCCACTGTTTCGCCACAACGGAGATATAATAATAAAAGAAATATTATGTTAGTTTATATTTATTGTTATTACGAAACACACGCACGGACGCACACACACACACATACACACACGCACACACACACACTGGAAAACAAAAAAACAAGAGCCCGAAAACCAACTACATTACATTACATTACATTATTATTGCTTTAGGTCCAGCAGGACTCTTCCGAACCAAATCAGGACCGGACAACCCCTGATCCGCATAAAAGATCTGCTGAAACAACCCTAGTGGTAAAACCGAAAGCTCCCCACCAGCCAGTCACTTTACAATAAAGACATCCCACGCAGGGAACGGCTGAGGCTTCACCCCAACTTATCGAACCCCCGTTTACAAAAACAAAATAGAATACAAACATCATTATAAATTATCAACAAAACACATACATATAAAATGCCTACATTGCTAAATAATAACATCATAGGAAGCCCTAGTGACCACCTGGCAGAAAGCGTCCAATATTCCCAAGCTGATCCAACAGACCTCATACACAAATAAGGAGTCTTGTCCCGGAAGAGTTTTCAAGAAAAAATGTAGGAGACTGGTCTAGCGAAGAAGACGATAATATAGCAGATTGATAGAACAGAGCAGGAATGAGAAAGAGCAAATGAGAAAGACAGCGACAGTGGGAATTTAAAGCACTAAATTTCCAGAAAGTGGGGATACTATTTATACTGAAACCCCCGGCACCTCACCGGGAGTCGAAAACCAACTATCCAGAATTGTCAATGCACTCTTGACAACATGAACCAATGGCGCATGTAGGCTATTCAGAAAGTGCATCCCGCAATCATTGTGGTTATGCAATGTATACCATAAACGTGAGTCAGTGCACGATATTTTTTCGAAGAGCTTTTATTTTAATATTACATAACATTATTTATAATTTACTGACAGCAAAAATATGTTAGAATTTCTGTAGATAGATAATAACGTTTTATCTCAGTCTGAATATAAATCTGAATCATCTCCGGAGAAAACTGTAACTCTTCAGTCTCAGAAGATCCGGATAGACTTAACACGCTCAGTGGACCATGACAATCTGACTTCCGTTGTCACAAAATGCAATACTGGGTAATGCTTGGACAATGGAAAGCACTTTGCCAGTTAGACCCACCATGACGCCGATCGAGGCACCGCTTGAAATCATCACATTATGATCTATGAAATGTCAATAAATGGTCGCACCAGGGTCATAATTTTATTCGGATTTTCGAGGTTTGACGAGCTATACGTATACTATGGGGCGCCATGTGTCCATTTATTCTATGTGACTATTCTATACATAGAATAAATTCTATGCACATAGAAAGCATTCTATGCACACAAAAAGCATTCATTAGTTGAAATTCCATTTATAAAAAAATAAACCAATATTGTAAGTCATAGAATAAAATTCTTTGTATAGAATAACATTCTATAATATAGTGTAAAATTCTGTGTCCATAATAATATACAACACACAAATATCCTTGTGCAAATGGGGACAATAAAGATTCGTTATTCGTTATTCGTTATTCGTTAACATTCTATGTATAGAATAACATTTTATAATAGAGAATGAGATTCTATGTATGTAATACAATTCTATATTATAGAATGCACTTGTATGCATAGAATTATATTCTATAACATAGAATGAATTCTATTACAAAGAATGAATTCTATTACAAAGAATGAATTCTATAACATAGAATTTATTCTATGTGCATACAATTCATTCTATAACATAGAATGAATTCTTTAACATAAAATAAATTATATGACATAAAATGAATTCTATGTGCATAGAATAAATTGTATAACATAGAATGAATTCTATAATAAAGAATGAATTCTATATGCATAGAATGAATTTTATAGCATAGAATGAATTCTATGACATAGAATTCATTCTATGACATAGAATGAATTCTATAGGCATAGAATGAATAGTATAACATAGAATGAATAAGATGACATAGAATGAATTCTATGACATAGAATGAATTCTATAACATAGAATGAATTCTATAGCATAGAATGAATTCTATGTTACAGTATGAATTCTATGTCGTAGAATTCATTCTATGCTATAGAATTCATTCTATGCTATAGAATAAATTCTATGTCATAGAATTCATTCTTTGCTATAGAATTCATTCTATGTTATAGAATTCATTCTATGTCATAGAATTCATTCTATGTCATCTTATTCATTCTATGTTATACTATTTATTCTATGCTATAGAATTCATTCTATGTCATAGAATTCATTCTATGTCATAGACTTCATTCTATGTTATAGAATGAAATCAATACATACACTTTTTTTAAATAGTAAAAACTGGGGCACTGTCGAGGTATAGAGAACATTTTTTATGGCATGGGACTGTATTGCAGAGAGATATACACATTGCCACATCCCATCACCACACCACATCACTCTACATCACACTGCACCACAAATGTGATGGGTAGGTGTGGTGGAGTGATTAGGTTATGTGATGATGTGGTCTGATTCACTCGCTTTTAAGGCATAATAGAACTGTATTGCAGATACATACATACACATTAGCACATCACATCACCACACTACATCACTCTAAATCACACCACACTGCACCACAAATGTGATGGGTGGGAGGGGTGGGGTGATTAGATTATGTGATGTGATTCACTGATGCCATGATATGTGCTGTCTGCTGCAATGTGAAGATGTGCTGCTGCTGTGATGTCGGCTGCTGTGATGTGATGATTTGTTGATGTCATGTGATTTTATGTGGTGGTGCGTTTTCACGATGATGGTGATGAAGCAATGTGATGCAGTGATGTGATGTGATGATGTGATCAATGTGGTGATGATGCGATGTGGTGATGTGTCATACAATATCTTTTTTTAAATTCTAAATTTCGTTACAATTTATTAGTTGTGTTTTTTAATTTTGTGTGAGTGAAATGAATTATATGTATATAGAATTAATTGTATAACACAGCAAGAATTGTATGACATTAAATACCTTTTTTTTAACATAAAATGGATTTTATTCGCAACACTGAATACATTCTATTTTCATAGAATTATTTTTTAACATTTGGTGCACATAGAATGCATTCTATGTTATAGAATGTTCATTCTATAACATAGAATGTTCATTCTATAACATAGGATCCATTCTATAACATAGAATGTTCATTCTATAACATAGAATGGCCATTCTATAACGTAGAATTCATTCTATAACATAGAATGTTCATTCTATAACATAGAATCCATTCTATAACTTAGAATGTTCATTCTATAACATAGAATCCATTCTATAACATAGAATGTGCATTCTTTAACATAGAATGCATTCTATAATATAGAATGTTCATTCTATAACATAGAATCCATTCTATAACATAGAATGTGCATTCTTTAACATAGAATGCATTCTATAATATAGAATGTTCATTCTATAACATAGAATCCATTCTATAACATAGAATGTGCATTCTTTAACATAGAATGCATTCTATAATATAGAATGTTCATTCTATGCGCAACTAGGTCATTCTTTGTGAAACGAGGCTTTGAGGAATAAAGGGACATGTGCACGCGCACGAGAACTGAAGAAATGGCTGACGTGCCAAGCGTTCTGCGGGCTTTATCAGACATTAGAACAGGCTCAAATCGAACAATACCGAGTCGATTTCAAATCGGACCGCAGGCAAGCAGTAGTTCTGATGTCATCACGTAGCATTCGGGATCGGATCGCAAACAAAATCGTTGCACAATCGGCATGTGTGGCGGGGGCTTTAGGTTTCTTGATGCAGACGACTTCGAAGTAGTGTGAGTACAGCATGTAGCAATAAAAATAATTGACGTCACACCCTCCCCTCCCCTCCTCCCTCCGCCCCTGCGTGCTTACTTTTTCATTACAATGTGCTGAGGTTCTGTAAGGGTTTATAGTGACAAAATCTAATTAAATAATCAGTTCTTTTTGCTCAATACCGAAGGAATAACCTACTGTACACTCATAAAAAGCAATAATTAATATAATTAAAGGTCGAATATTGCGATACAACTCTGAGACATAATAATTATTGCAAAAAAAAACTATTTCACCCCAGGCGTCCCCCCATAACCTATTTTCAGCTAAATAGCTCTGTTGAGAATTTGGCCTCCCTTTGTAAGAACACCCACATTTATGTATAGTTCCTTCCGTTAATAAAATGGATAGCATAATAGCATTAGGATCGTACGTCAGCCATTGATGTAGAGTGATGTGGTGTGGTGATGGGATGTGGCAATGTGTATCTCTCTGCAATACAGTCCCATGCCATACAAAATGTTCTCTATACCTTGACAGTGCCCCAGTTTTTACTATTAAAAAAAAGGTTTTTATATTGATTTCATTCTATAACATAGAATGAATTCTATGACATAGAATGCATTCTATGACATAGAATGAATTCTATGACGTAGAATGAATTCTATAGCATAGAATGAATAGTATAACATAGAATGAATAAGATGACATAGAATGAATTCTATGACATAGAATGAATTCTATAACATAGAATGAATTCTATGACATAGAATGAATTCTATTACATAGAATTTATTCTATAGCATAGAATGAATTCTATAACATAGAATAAATTCTATAGCATAGAATGAATTCTATGACATAGAATTCATTCTGTAACATAGAATTCATTCTATGTAATCTTATTCATTCTATGTTATACTATTCAGTCTTTGCCTATAGAATTCATTATTTATTATAGAATTCATTCTATGTTATACAATTTATTCTATGCACATAGAATTAATTCTATGTCATGCAATTTATTTCATGTTAAAGAATTTATTCTATGTTATAGAATTCATTCTTTGTAATAGAATTCTTTCTATGTTATAGAATATAGTTCTATGCATACAAGTGCATTCTATAATATAGAATTGTATTACATACATAGAATCTTATTCTCTATTATAAAATGTTATTCTATACATAGAATTTTATTATGAACATAGAATTTTACACTATATTATAGAATGTTATTCTATACAAAGAATTTTATTCTATGACTTACAATATTGTTTTCTTTTTTTATAAATGGAATTTCAACTAATGAATGCTTTTTGTGTGCATAGAATGCTTTCTATGTGCATAGAATTTATTCTATGTATAGAATGGTCACATAGAATTAATGGACACATGGCGCCCCATATATACGGACTATCAAAGCGTGTTTTGGCTACAGACACATAGCGTAGCTGTGACTCGTGGAAAGGCGAAGGTCAACCTCGGCTAGGCTACGCAGCCACGCAGTGTGGGCTACAGGGTGTGTACATGGAAATTACATGCAGAAAATTGATCCTTGAAAGCACAGCGGTATAAATAGCGTACAGTCCTAATAAGTAGGTCAATCATAGTTAAGCATTATAACTTTAACATTGGATACTCGCTAGAAATACTACTACTACTACTACTACTACTACTACTACTACTACTACTACTACTACTACTACTACTACTACTAATAATAATAATAATAATAATAATAATAATAATAATAATAATATTAATAATAATAATAGTATATTTTTATAATGCAAAACCAAACTTAAAGCTTGCTCTAAGCGCGCACTCATACACACGCTCGCAAGGATAAATATTTAATCTGGTAAAACATTATCTATGAGATAAAACAATTAAACAACGTAAGAAATAATACAAACATCACATCTAACAAGAATAAATATTTGAACAATACAGTACAACATTGTGAGATAAAACAAGTTAAAAATCGTAAGAAATAATAACAAACATCACACCTAAATATAAAAAGGCATGTGTAAACACACACACACACACACACACACACATACACACCCACACACGCACAAGCACACACACATACACCATCATCTTCATCTTGTTCATCATCTGTAAACAATTTTAGATGTACAGTTCCCCTCTCCATCTCTCAATCCTAAAATAAATAAATAAAAAGAATAAATAAACAAGTAATAAAAATAATTACATTAAAGACTAGCTGTTTCACTATTAGCCCTGTGGCTTCGGGCACTGAATAGAATAGACCTAACGTTTCCCGGCGTATCGTAAGAGGCTACTAATAGGGGTGATGTCAGCACGGCATGACTGGGCGACAGTCTTCTACACAGAAGTCAACGGCCAGGACGGAAGAACCTCATGTTACTACAAGTTCAACGACCACGTGCTTGGGGCCAAGGCGAGCCACACTGTATTCGTGGATATCGGCCGTGGCCAACAGCCTGGAGAGGATTGGGCCCTGCCAGGTCTTTCTTGCCCAAGGCACACTGCGTGATGAAAAGAACCATTCACTCCATACCGGATCGGTCATCGCCCGGGGCACCAAGGACAGCGCCTTGGGATGGCCACCAGGACGGAGGTGATAAGTGTGCTACTGTGACAACTTAGCAAGATCCTCACGAGAAACAACATCGTCATAGGAACCTGGAATGTCAGGACCCTAACTGCGGATGGAAAATTAGAAGAACTGGCCCACGAGCTGGACCACTATCAATGGAACATTTTAGGTATCAGCGAACTGCGCTGGAAAGACCACAAGCTTTGTTTCAGCGAGAGAGATGACAGGCACGAGCATGGAGTTGGATTCTTGGTCCACAAGAACATTCTAGCCACTGTCAAGGGCTGCCGCCCAGTCTCCAGTAGACTCATTACCATCCGTCTGAGAGCAGCCCCTTTCAACATCACCATCATCCAGGCCTATGCCCCAACATCAGACTATGACGACAGCGAAGTGGAGTATTTCTATGAAAATCTACAAGCTGTCCTTGACCAAGTGCTGAAGAAGAACATAGTCATAGTGCAAAGCGACTG
This sequence comes from Oncomelania hupensis, assembly GCA_036898135.1. Classification (NCBI taxonomy): domain Eukaryota; kingdom Metazoa; phylum Mollusca; class Gastropoda; order Littorinimorpha; family Pomatiopsidae; genus Oncomelania; species Oncomelania hupensis. Next base: position 51,973,719 of record CM072518.1, on the reverse strand, counting down.
GAATGCCAAGGCTGGCCAAGACGCGCACCACAACTGGGGAGACGCATGTGGACCCCACTGCAACAACGAGACAAATGAAAGGGGTCTGGGACTCTTGGAGTTTGCCAGAAACAACAATCAGGTACTGGCAAACACGTTTGGTCTGACACAAAAACTCCAGACGATGGACATGGCACAGTCCTGGCGGGGAGCATCACAACCAGATAGACTACATCATGGTCAAGAAACGCTTCAGATCAAGCATCAACATTGGCAGGACACGCACTTTTCCAGGAGCAGACATCGGAAGTGACAACGATCTCGTGATGATGTCTTTCCGGCTCCACTTGAAGAGAGTAAATCAGCAAAGTGCACTAGACTGAAGTTCGACCTGGACAAACTGCAAGACCCGGAGGTGGCAGAACTTTTCAGGCCACAATTGGAGGGAAATTTGCACCACTGCTCATTTTGGGGGCTGGTGAAGTAGATGTCAACACCATGACCACCACCTTCAACTCAGCTGTGACAGATGCCGCCACTGAGATCCTTGGCAAACACCGACCAAAGAAGAAGCCGTGGATCACACCTGAACTTTTGGATCTGTGTAATAAACGAAGAAAGATAAAAAAGAAAAAGAACACTTCACAGGGAGCTGATGTCTACCGAAAAATCAACATCCGAAAAGGCATGCGCACAGTAATGGAGACCTGGATAGAAGATCAATGTCAGGAAATAGAGAACAGTCTGAACAAGAACAAAAGCAAGAAGACCTACCAGATTGTGAAGCGGCTGACAATTGTTAAACAGCCCAAGGTCTCCACGATCCAAAGCAAGTCTGGCATATGCCTTACAGAAGAACAAGAAGTCTTGGATAGATGGAGAGAGTAGTGCTCTGACCTTTACAACCATACACCAAACGGAGACCCATCAGTTCTAGCATGTCTCGAGAACAGAGAAGAGGAAGAAATCCTCCCAATTCTCCGAAAAGAAGTTGAGGCAGCAGTGCAATCGCTGAAAAAGGGGAAGTCAGCGGGAGTGGACAACATACCAGTGGAACTGCTTCAAGCAGGAGGAGAAGCGATGATTGACACCCTCACCATTATCTGTAACAAGATCTGGCAGAGTGGGGTGTGGCATACACCATTGACCCAGTCGCTTGTCATCACTCTTCCCAAAAAAGGTAACCTTCAGGAGTGTGAAAATTAGCGCACCATCAGCCTCATCAGCCATTCCAGCAAGGTCCTCCTGAAAATATTACAGAACAGGTTGATACCCCAAGCTGAACATATCGTTGCTGAAGAACAAGCAGGATTCAGGGCACGGCGAAGTACCACTGAACAGATTTTCAACCTCAGAATAATCTGCGAGAAATACCCACAGCACCAACAACATCTATATCATGTGTTCGTAGACTTCAGGAAGGTCTTTGACCGAGTCTGGCATGCAGCTCTGTTTGCAACCATGAATGTGTACAACATCAGTCCTAAAATTATTGAAGTCATCAAGAACCTGTATGACAAGGCTACCAAGTAGTGCAGTCCTCCATAACAGCGCCATCGGAAACTGGTTCAGAACAACAATCGGTGTGCATCAAGGATGCCTACTCTCTCCAACACTCTTCAACATCTTCCTAGAGCGCATCATGTCAGATGCCCTTGCAGATCACGAAGGCACAGTTATCATAGGCGGTAGAGCAATCTCCATCCTCCGTTTTGCGGATGACATTGATGGATTGGCTGGAGAGGAACAAGAACTTGAACAGCTGGTACAGAGGCTTGACACCACCTCCAGGGCCTATGGAATGGAAATAAGTGCAGAAAAGACCAAAATGATGACAAACAACACCAATGGCATCAACACGGACATCAAAGTCCAAGGCCAATCCCTCAACACAGTGCATAGCTTCAAATATTTAGTAGCCATTATATCAGACAATGGGTCCCAACAGGAAGTCCTCTCCAGGATCGCACAAACAACTGCTGCCCTGACAAGGTTGAAGCCCATTTGAAAGACAAGACCATCAGTATACATTCCAAGGTAAGGCTGCTGCGCTCCAATGTCATCTCCATCTTCCTATACGCTTGCGAAACATGGACCCTCACAGCAGATCTACAACGAAGAATACAAAGCATGGAGATGAGGTGCTACAGAAGACTTCTGGGCATTTCCTATACCCAGCACATCACCAACGACGAAGTCCGACAGACCAGCACACAAGCCAGTGGACAACACGATGACCTTCTCACATTGGTGAAGAAACGGAAACTCCGACGTCACCAGATCATCAGGACTTGCAAAGACCATCCTGCAAGGCACAGTGCAAGGAGGCAGAAGAAGAGGGAGACCGAAAAAGAGGTGGGAGGACAACATTCGAGAATGGACTGGATTGACAGTACTGAGCGAAGCCATTGGGGTTGCTGAGGACAGAGAAAGATGGCGTACGCTATGGTTAAACGATCATCTGTGGTGCCTCAACGACCTCCGAGTTACGGGATAGGATAGGATAGGATAGGTTTCACTATATCAAAATACATCACATTTATAATTTAGTTAGCAGATGCCTTGCATATTTTATAAATAAAATAAAATAGAGTCACAATGTTTACACTCCAGAGAGAGAGAGAGAGAGAGAGAGAGAGAGAGAGAGAGAGAGAGAGAGAGAGAGAGAGAGAGAGAGAGAGCAGCTCCATTAAATGACAGTCTATTTTTGTATAAATTAAAGCGATGGAGTTGGTTGGTATACATTAATGCGAGGGAGAGGTAGATTATA